>PVKC010054009.1:0-10055 GCA_004027635.1 Crocidura indochinensis | reverse complement strand
ATGTACCTGAAGAAAAAATAGCTATTTTCTCAATTTCCTGAGGGATTAACCTGAATAAGTTTTTCCTCTTCCATGAATCCTTTTAACAGATTAATGACACCTGGACTCATGTAATCACTTCTATAGAAGAACTTGCTCAAATCAACACTCCTTTTGTTGAATTACTTTTAAGTCCCCAAGAAATGATAGGAATAATTTCTATGCTTGCTTCTCTCAGCATGAAAGAAGGGAGTCTCTTTTCAATCCAAGGATTTTGGTTAGCAAACATTAAAAATCATCAGAAGCCATCATTTTTTGTTTTTATAAAACATACTTAAAAAGAAATGTAAAATCTGATCATTTTTTATTTTTGTAGCAGAAATACCTATTCTTAAGCTTCTGCAATATTTTATCTAGACTTGTTCTGTTGATATATGAAGAATGCATCCTTTACAGTAATGAAAGTGTTACTGAGTACAGGAAGGAAAAATACACAGCATACAGACCCATAAGGGACAATGCTAAAGTCATGGGTTTGAGAGTATGGCTCATACCCTTTATCAGTGCCAAGAGACTCAGTCAATGAGATAGGACAGAGTAACATGCCTTGAATGCAGCTGAATTTGGTTTAATGCCCACCACTGCATATGATTCTCTGAACACCACAGGTGTGATCGCTAAGCTTTGAGCCCAGAGTAAGACCTGGATATAGTCAGGTGCATCTTATAAAACAAAAGTAAAAAAAAATCAAGTAAAAAAGAAAAGATAAAGTGAGACTGTACTGAGACTGAGAGGTGTGCTTCAATAGTCAGATTTTCATCAAAAACACAGTAATTACATTCCTAACTTAAGGGTCTGAGAACTACTTTGCTTTATCTGAATTTCAAAAAATGTCATGATAAAGGTGATAGTAAAGACATGAGGTAGTGAAACAGACACAAAGAATCTAGGCATATACTTTCATAGATAAATAATATCAAATGTTTAGCCCAATTACACATAATTGCAGGTGAGGGTATCTCACAATTATCTTCTACTAAGTAAATAATGGTCATATACACTCTAACTTATCTGCATGCTAAAAACATAGGGATACACATTTATATTAAAAGCAACAGCACTCTCATGAGATTTATCTGTAACTAGGGTTTTCAGATACCTTTAGAGCGATTTTTCAAAGTTAAAGTATTTGTTTTTACTATTATATAGTTTTACTTGTTTTTCAAATAGAAAAGGAAAAGTGCCATGAGAGTTCCACTCTTTCTCCACAAACTCTCCTCCTATACCACAACACACACTGTTAACAGGTTTAACATAATATTGTGAATTTCCATGTATAAATCATGATTTTAAATTAATGGGTTAATACTTTACATAACGCATTATATATAGTTATATATAATGTATTACATATATATGGTCGGGGGTCACACCTGGTAGTGCTCAGAGTTTACTCTTGGTTCTGTGCTCAGTGATCACTCTTGTCAGTGCCCTGGGGACTCTATGTATTCCAGAGATTAAATCCAAGATGGGTGAATGCAAGGCAAAGCAAGCTCTTTGCTATACTATCTATCTAGAAGACACTCCCTTTTTTATTTTTGGCATTGAATATAGTAATGCTTAAGATTCACTCTTGGTAGTTGGTGCTCAGAAACCATTTAGTTCTGGGGAGTGAACTAGGGCCTCTGTGTGCAAAACATGCACTCTAATCTACTGAGGAATCTCTCCATCTTTTTCAATTACCACTGTATTTTAGCCATCTTTTTACTTTGACAAATAATATTATCAGATCTTTGTGATGTGGGTACATAAAATTAACCATAAAAACTTAGTAGTTATTGCATTAAAAATTAATCTCTCAAAGTTAACAAATGTCCTACTAAATTTAGGTATTTTCCAAATTAATTTGTTCTAGTTGATTACTACAATGTATATCCTGAATTTCTATCATAACATGTTCAATAAAAATATATAATTAAGGTAAATTTATTGCAGTGAAATTTCATGCAAAAATTTGTAAGACATTTTTCTGGATTGCCTTTAGGGAGAGATAACATCGTTCACTTCTACAAAAAAAACATATGAACATTTCTAAGATTTTTTTGCTGTCTTTGACGGCAGCATGGGAAGAAAATATTGTCTCTAATACTCAGTGGCTATTTAAAAAGTGATAACTTCTCTAGAAGTCAAAGAATCAATCACCATGAGACTCAAAGACTAACTCAAAATACCACTAAGATCAAGATATCTTTTCTACAAATATGACATCATTTCAAATACTTGGCTGCTAAAAAAGTGTATATCCCTTTGTCTTCATTAAAGACCACAAGTCTCCAAGCAGAAACTTGATGGGAGATGTGTGTGAGTTATTTCTTTTTTTGCCTTCTATACAGAATTCACTTAGAACACAGTTTAATAATAGGTGAAGCTCTAGACAAGAAAGTGATGGCATGCAGAGCCAAAACTAGCTATGTCACCAAGTAGCACACTGTGGAGAAATTAACCTGTAAGGAAAAAAATCAAAGACCAAGTTATTTAAAACCAGGTCGCAGCTATTGATTTTGGTTAAAGTGCTGGTTATATCAATAGATTCAAAATTTGGTCAGAAAATTAAAATAATACACATCAAAGCATAAACGAGAGGGCAAATAGAAGTACTTTATAGGCACTGAATATTGTCTAGGAAAATATAGCTTAAAAATCATTGAAAATCATGTAATATGAATTTATTATGCAAAATGTAAGCATATGTGTGCACTCATATGTGTGTATATATTGTGTATGCACTGTATTTGTGAATAGGTGGATATAGCAGAAATCAGAGGAAGTCATCAGTCTGAAGGTACTAGTAAGGTACTAAGGATTTTAATCATCAGTTTCAATATGTGTGCCTAAGGGATGAAGGAGAGAGTTCTCTCTACACCACCAATTCTCAGTACCAGCTGGGTATCGCACCATTTAATTCAGTTCTGCTATCATCTACTGAAAATAACACAGATTCCAAAGGTTAAGATGCAAGACTTCCTACTGCTCCAAAAGCCAACTAAAAATTAGAAACTAAAAAATTGTCAACCATGGGGCCCGGGAGATAGCATGGAGGTAAGGCGTTTGCCTTTCATGCAAAAGGTCATCGGTTCGAATCCCGGTGCCCCATATGGTCCCCCGTGCCTGCCAGGAGCAATTTCTGAGCATGGAGCCAGGAGTAACCCTTGAGCACTGCCGGGTGTGACCCAAAAACCAAAAACAAACAAACAAAAATTGTCAACCATGCTTCAGAACAACTAATTGGATATGGAGGTGAGGTTGTAACAATTTCTTCTGGGGTTCAATTTGCTAGAGTAGCAAGTTGAGTTAAAAGAAATATCTAACTAGAGTATCAGTAGCATAAAAGAATATAATTCAATTATCACCAGGTGATATACAGAGCAAGGTACAGGAAAACTTTTTCAATCCCCTTTCTGAGACCACCCTTCCAAATCTTCACATGCTAACCAACATAGCAGTTCTCTGGTTCTTGCACGTTCATATTTTTATAGAGGTTTTTCACAAAGTATTTTTAATGAAGTCACCTAATTTATCAAACAACAGAAATCTTTATGCTATCATTGCTAGAGTTTCATTGATTTTGTCAGTGTACCCAGAAATAAAGACGAAGACCAAATATATATTCCTTATTAGAGATTATAATATCACATGGACACAATTATAAGCAAAAAGAAAAATGTATATGGAAGTTGTAATAATTGCAATGAAAACATAAAAGCAATGTGAAGGACATTGAGAGTAATTAGGTTGCTGTTTTTGATAGAATGAGCAGAGAGATATCTTTGGTAATGACTTTTGGGAAAGAGAGCCAAAAAGTTAACTAGAGGAAGGCCCTTTTCATATTCATATATATTATTTGGTGGTTTAAGAGCAGCAAAAAGGCTAATGTGCATAGAGCCCAACTGATCAGTGCAATGAAGTGTAAGAGAAGAGAATATCAGAGAGGTTACAGGGTTAGATCTTGTAGTGCTGAAGTTTCAAATAGCCTCATTTGAATAGAAGAGTATTTTAAGGAAAAGTATTTTTAAAAGTATTGAGTAGAAAAATATAAGTATTAAATTAAAATATATTTAAATTATTCTCCACAGATAGTTGCTGTGAAGAAGAATCTATGGAATGACAAAGGTAGAAACAGAAAGACTAGTTGGGAGACTACTTCATCTATCTAGTGGATAATAGAAAGCCAGACCAGTGAGAAAGACAGCAAGGGAGAGGGAAAGAATTTGTCTTTTCAGAGGTAAAGTTGAAAGGATTTGCAGATAAACTAGATTTTGAGTATGACCATAAAGAAAAAGTCAAGAAAATCTGACATTGTTTGCTTGAACAAGTAGAAGAATGGGATCAGAAGAGAGAAAGATGTGGAACGACCAGATTCAAGAAAACGTAGGGGAATAATTTGATTTGGGTGTTATATATCCATGTGTTAGATATGTTTATTAGACAATGCAGTGGAAATGCACATAAATAATTGGAAATATAAGTCAGAAATAAGAACAGAGTTGAAGATATAAAATTAAGATCATCCAGAAGAGGAAATAAAATATACACAAGGCCCAAAGGCTGTGTGCCAGGGTATAATGCTGTTGTGTGGTAGAAATCAAAAGAAGATAAGCATGTCATGAAATAAGAGGAACTAAAAAGAGAATGGAACATGAAGTAAATGTTTCAAGAAGTGGGGAAAAACAACCTATATCAAATACTTTCCTCGATTTAAGAAAAGAGTGATTGAGAATTGATCATTAATGACCTAAATAGTCAGTATACAGAAAACTTCAATTCTTCTTAAATAAAGAAAAATAACAGCAAGAATAGTCAAATGTTTCTACAAGTGTAACTTAAAAAAACAGAGAAATAGACTTATGGTTGAAATATGATGCGTACTAGCACATTAAGAGTATATTATTTGTATTTTAGACTAACAGGAATGAGTGGTAACTGATTATCATGTAAGAAAGAGAGGGAATGAGTAAAAAAGTCTTGAGACGTGATATCAGAACTCTGTTCAAAAGGAAAAATACTTTCTTCAGAGGAGAAAGTAAATTTTTGAAACAAAAGGATATAGAGCATTCAAATAGTTGAAATAGTAAAAGAATAAAGAAAAAAATTTTAAGAGGGAGTGTTTGAATATCATGGCAGTATTCAGGGCTTACTCCTGGCTCGACACTTAGGGATCACTTTTTTATTGCTTTATTTTTGTTTAAACATAATAAGTTAGTATAAAATTTCCCAATTTTAATTTCCTTTTTTATTATTTAATATATTTATTTAAACACCTTAATTACAAATACGATTACAGTTGGTTTCAGTCATATAAAGAACACACCCCTTCACCAGTGCAACATTCCCATCCCCAATTTGGCAAATTTCCCTCCTCCCGCACCCCCACCCCTGCCTGTACTCCAGACAGGCTTTCTGCTTCCCTCATTCATTCACATTGTTATGATAGCTGTAAGTGTAGTTATTTCTCTAACTGCACACACCACTCTTCGTGATGACCTTCACATTGTTAGCTGGACCTTCCAGTCCTCATCTGTTTTGTCTCTGAGAATTATTAAAAAATTTTTTTTATTTTTTTAAACCCATAGATCAGTGAGACTGTTTTGTGTCTTATCTCTCTCCTTCTAACTTATTTCACTCAGCATAATAGATTTCATGCACATCCATGTATAGGAAAATTTCATGACTTCATCTCTCCTGATGGCTGCATAATATTTCATTGTGTATATGTACCACAGTTTCTTGAGCCATTCATCTGTTGAAGGACATCTTGATTATTTTCAGAGTCTAGCTATTGTAAATAATGCTGTAATGAATATAGGTGTGAGGAAGGGATTTTTGAAAATTTTTGTGTGTTTTTAGGATATATCCCTAGAAGTTATATAGCTGGATCATATGGGAGCTCAATTTCCAGTTTTTTGAGGAATCTCCATATTGTTTTTCATAAAGGTTGGACTAGACAGCATTCCCACCAGCAGTGAATAAGAGTTCACTTGTCTTGCCTGCACTAACCTAGGACGGACCACGGTTCGATCCCCCGGTTCCCCATATGGTCCCCCGTGCTTGCCAGCAGCGACTTCTGAGCGAATAGCCAGGAGGAACCCCTCAGTGCCTGAGTGTCACCGGGTGTGACCAAAAAACCAAAAAAAAAAAAAAAAAAGAGTTCCTTTCTCTCCTCATACCCACTAGCACTGCTTGTTCTCATTCTTTGTGATGGGTGCCAATCTCTGTGGCATGAGATGGTACCTCGTAGTTGTCTTGATTTGCATCTCCTTGATGATTACTCATGTAAAGCAATTTTTCATGTGTCTTTTGGCTATTTGTATTTCTTCTTTGACAAAGTGTCTGTTCATTTCTTCTCCCCATTTTTGATAGGATTAGATGTTTTTTTCTTGTAAAGTTCTGTTAGTACCTTGTATATTTTGAATAATAGTCCCTTATCTGATGGATATTGGGTGAATAATTTCTCCCATTTAGTGAATGGCTCTGGTATCTTGGGCACTATTTCCTTTGAGGAACAGAAGATTTTTAGCTTACTATATTCCAATATATTTATTTCTGCTTGCACTCATTTGGAGAGTGCTATTTCCTCCTTAAAGATGCCTTTAATCTCAATGTCCTGGAGTGTTTTACCTACGTGTTGTTCTATATACCTTATGGTTTCAGGTCTGATATCAAGGTCTTTAATCCATTTGGATTTTACAGTGGTACATGGTGTTATCTGGGGGCCTGAGTTCGCTTTTTTGCAAGTGGCTAACCAGTTGTGTCAACACATTTGTTCAAAAGGATTTCCTTGCTCCATTTAGGATTTCTTGTCCCTTTAATAAGAATTAAGTGATTGTATGTCGGGGGGACATTCTCTGAGTACTTGAGTAAGCCTATTCCACTGCTCTGAGGATCTGTCTTTATTCCAATACCATGCTGTTTTGATAACTATTGCTTTGTAATACAGTTTAAAATTAGGAAAAGTACTGCCTCCCATATTCATTTCCCCAAGGATTGCTTTAGCTGTCCATTGGTGTTTATTGTTCCAAATGAATTTCAGAAATTTTTGATCCCCTTCTTTGAAGAATGTCATGGATATCTTTAGAGGGATCACATTAAATCTGTACAATGCTTTGGGGAATATTGCCATTTTAATTATGTTAATCCTGCCAATCCATGAACACAGCATGTATTTCCATTTCCACATGTTCTTTATTGCTTCTTTAAGCAAAGTTTTATAAATTTCTTTGTATAGATCCTTCACATCTTTAGTCAAGTTGACTCCAAGATATTTGAGTTTGTGACATTAATGTAAATGTGGTTGTTTTCTTAATGTCCATTTCTTCCCTATCATTATTGATATATAAGAAGGTCATTAAATGTTGTGTGTTAATTTTGTAGCTTACCACATTGCTATATGAATCTATGGTTTCTAGAAGCTTTTTTGGTAGTCTTTAGGGTTTTCTAAATATAGTATCATGTCATCTGCAAAAAGTGAGAATTTTACTTCTTCCTTTCCTATATGGATGCTCTTGATATCTTTTTCTTGTGTAACCTCTATAGCAAGTACTTCCCAGTACTATATTGAATAGAAGTGGTCAGAGAGGACAGTCTTATCTTGTACCAGAATGTAGACGAAAGGCCTATAGCTTTTCTCCATTGAGGATAATATTTTCTATTGGCTTGTGGTAGATGGCCTTAACTATATTGAGAAGGGTTCCTTTCATTTCCATCTTGTTGAGAGTTTTTTTATCAAGAATGGGTGTTGGACCTTTATCAAATGATTTCTCTGTGTCTATTGGTATAATCATGTGGTTTTATTTTTCTTGTTGTTGATATTGTATATTATGTTGATAGATTTATGGATGCTAAACCATCCTTGCAGTCCTGAAATGAAACCTACTTGAACTTAATGAATGATCTTCTTGATGAGGCGTTGGATCCTATTTGCCAGGATTTTGTTGAGGATCTTTGCATCTGTGTTCATCAGGGATATTAGTCTGTAACTTTCTTTTTTGGCAGCATTTCTGTCTGCTTTTGGTATCAAGGTGATGTTGGCTTCATAAAACCTATTTGTAAGTGTTTCAATTTTTTCAATTTCATAAAAAAAAACCTGTCCAGGATTGGTAGTAGTCCTCTTGAAAGGTTTAAAAGAATTCTTTAGTGAATCCACCTGGGCTTGGGTTTTTGTTTTGGGGCAGATATTTCATTACCATTTTAATTTCCTTAATAGTGATGGGGGTGTTTGATATGCTACATCCTCCTTATTTAACTATGGAAGATTATGAGTCCAAGAATGTATCCATTTCTTCCAAGTTCTCATGTTTTGTGGCATTGAGTTTCTCAAAGTAGTCTCTGATTACCCTTTGAATTTCTGCAATATCTGTAGTGATCTCCCCTTTTCATTTCTAATACAGGTTATCAAGTTTCTCTCTCTTTCTTTGTGAGTTTTGCCAATAGTCTATCTATCTTGTTTATTTTTCAAAGAACTAACCTCTGTTTTCATTGATCTTTTGGATTGTTTTTTTGGGTATCCACTTCATTGATTTCTGCTCTAAGCTTTGTTATTTCCTTCTGTCTTCCTGTTTTTGATTCTGTTTTTAATCATTTTCTAATTTTATAAGCTGTGTCATTGGGCTATTCAGGTATGCCCCTTCTTCCTTCCTATTGTGTGCTTGCAAAGCTATAAATTCTCCTCTCAGTATCGCTTTTACTGTGTCCCATAGATTCTGATAGTTTGTGTCTTCATTGTCATTTGTATCCAAAAACGTTTTGATTTCCTCTTTGATTTCATCTTGGACCCACTGGTTGTTCAGTAACAGGCTGTTTAATTCTCTGGTGTTAAAGTTTTTCTTCTGTGTCCCTTTGTATTTCACATATAATTTAAGAGCCTGTGGCCAGCAAAGGAAGCCTGAAGAATTTCTATCCTCTTCATTTTATGGAGGTATATTTTATGTATCAGCATGTGGTCTATCCTGGAGAATGACCTATGTACATTTGAGAAGAATATATTCAGGTTTTTTGGGATGGAATGTCCTACATATATCTACTAGGTCTCTTTCTTCCATTTCTCTTTTCAGGACTAGTATATTTTTGTTGGGTTTCAGTCTGGTTGACCTATCAAGTATTGACAGGGCCTTATTGAGATCTCCCTAAATTATTGTGTTATTATTGATATCCTTTTTCAAAATTTTCAGTAATTTTATTAGATATTTTGCTTTTCTCCCTCTTTGGTGCATATATGTTTAGTAGTGTGATTTCTTCCTGTTGCATACATCACTTGATTAGTACGAAGTGTCCATCTTTGTCCCTTACAAATTCTCTGAGTCTAAGGTGTGTGTTGTCTGATATTAATGTGGCCACTCCAGCTTTTATATAAGGGTGTTGTTTGCTTGGATGATTTTCTTCCAGTCTTTGATTTTGAGTCTATGTTTTTTCTGACTATTCAGGTGTGGTTATTGTAGGCAGCAGAAAGTTGGATTCATCTTTTTGATCCATTTAGCCACTCTTTGTCCTTTAAGTGATGCATTTAGTCTATTGATGTTGAGGGAGATGATTTTCATGGTATTTAATGTTATCTTTGTGTATTAGTTTGGTGTGTCTATTGGTCTGTCTTATCTTAAATTAATAGACCCTTCAGCTTTTCTTTTAAGGCTGATTTTGCAACTGTAAACTTTCTGAGCTGTTTCTTATCCGTGAAGCTATGTATCCTTCCTTCAAATCTGAGCATGAGTCAGGCTGGGTGCAGTATTCTAGGTGAAGCCTCCATTTCATTCAGTCTTGTCACAATATCCTACCACTGTCTTCTGGTCTTGAGAGTTTCTTGTGACATGTCTGCTGTAAATCTTAAGAATGCTGGTGCCCAGGAGATAGCATGGAGGTAAGGTGTTTGCTTTTCATCCAAAAGGTCATCGGTTCTAATCCCGGTGCCCCCATATGGTCCCCCGTGCCTGCCAGGAGCAATTTCTGAGCATGGAGCCAGGAGTAACCCCTGAGCACTGCCGGGTGTGACCCAAAAACCAAAAAAAAAAAAAAAAAAAAAAAAAAAA
>PVKC010054008.1:0-10716 GCA_004027635.1 Crocidura indochinensis | reverse complement strand
TTTTTAAGGTATTTTAAGCTATTTTTCAGAAATACTGGTCATTGATTTCATTTTTTGAAAATAACTGTTAGCTATTGGTATTTAGGTAATGTTGGTTTCCTGAAAACTACTTGGAGCAAATTCAATTTTATAATTTTTACAAAATATTAAAAACTATAAATACAAGGTCATCTTTGAATATCTTGCTGAGTCTAATAAAACAAATATGTAACTGGACTTTTCTTTCAGGATATTGAACCTGGGTCAACTACGTGAAAAGCAAATGCCTTACTGCCATGCAATCACATAGGCCCTGAATGACATTTTTTACCATGGCTATTTAGTATAATTATTTAAATAAGGGAATGTAATGTGTTCTTATGTTTTTGTCTTGAGTGCTTTGGTATCTGCTGAAAACCTCATTTAAATATGAACTATCAATCAGATGTATGAGATTAAAATAATATTGAAATCTAAAGGTTGATTTGGCCATAGTAATTTTATAACCAAACTGGAGAACACTGAAAATAAACAAAATTGTCAGGTCAAAATAAGATATGAAAGGGTGGATGAAGTACTATGCAGAACATAAGTAAATTAAGTATTCATTAAAATTGTTTCAGAATATATGAGGGAAGAAATAAAATACCATTTTATTTGAATGTAGAGGAGAATGTACAGTTAAAATGACAAAAGAATATAAAGGGAGTGTTATTTTTATATGAATAAAATGGTATCTTTGCAGAGAACATACTAATAATGTATGTTTGGTGGAACGAAAATTCTACCATGTTGAATTAAAAACTATGAATGAATGAATTATAAGAGTTTAGAATTGAGAAAGGCAGATTCTTTGTCCTTTGTGAAGTCAGGTGGGAGGAATATGCCCCTACTGTGAGATTACCAATTGAGAGAAACTGAGGGGACCTGCCGTCTATGAGTATTTCCCTACTGTTCTGCCTCCTGAACTTCTCCTGAGTGAGCTGAGAAGGGTCCAGCAAAATCATTCTCCTAGAGTTGCCCAGGCCAAAAAGCAAAGGAAGACTAAGTCAGTGAGGGAAAACAATATCAGAGATAACTGGCAGAAAGGCAGATCCTTTGTCTGTGAAGTCAGTAGGGAGGAATCTGCCCCTGCTGTGAGATTACCAATTGGGAGAAACTGAGGGGGACCTGTTGCCTGTGTGTATTTCTCTACTGTTCTGTCTCCTGAACCTCTCCTGAGTGGGTCGCTCTCCTAGAGGCCGTTCTCCTAGAGGCTCCAGAAGAGCACGACCACTCCACTTCGCTTCATAGCTGCATGCTCTTTCTAACAAATGAACCCCACCATAACACGCAGAAAAAAATTCACACTATAAGTGTGACAACACGGAAACCTCACAGGCAAACACCATGCTCAAAGAATGCAGATGATAGTTCTGAAGACCCCAAAAATACTATGCTCTGATTAATCTTTCAGATAAAAAGTTTAGAATAGAAATATAGAGGATCCTCATAGAAATAAAAAAAAATACATAGTTCTAGCTGAACAGAACACAAAGAAAGAAATCAGAAAAATCCAAACTGAAATAACAGATCTGAAAAACAAGGTAGCTGAACTGAAAAGCTCAATGGAAAACCTCTCCAGCAAGGAACAGCAGGACAGAATAAGTGAACTGGAAGATCTAATGCAGAACAACTCCATACGGCAGAAGAGAATGGAAAAGAACTTTAAGGCAAATGATCATACAATATAAAAAGTACCCAAAGAATGTGAACAGATGAAAATAGAAGTCTTTGATAAACTCAACAGAAACAACATAAGAATCATTGAGTACCCAGGAAGGGAATCCTCAGGAAGAATCAACAGTCAAAGACATCATCACAGAGAAACTACCAGAGTTAAAGATTACATCAATCAAATTCTGCATGCCCAAAGAATACCAGCTAGACAGTGACTCACTAGGCACCACGATGCAGCCACTGACTCACACATGGCCCTCTCCTCTGTTGCTCCTCAGTCTGTAGCGCAGAAAGGATGTTGACTCAATGTTGCAGAGCCAGACAGAAAGTCTGTCCCCCCCATACCACCTGATCTGACTGGAGCTGTGTGGAGCCGGCAGCTAGGGCTGCACACAAGGAGGACACTGACAGAGACTAGGAGCAGAGTCCTGACTCCTGGAGCGACTGCCCGGCACACAAAGAGCCCAATTAAAAGTGTGAATAGCCACATGCCGACTACTGACCTAGAATAATGTACCCAACCCGAGTCACATTCAGGTTTGAAGGAAGATTACCTAGCTTCATGGATAAGAAAGAGCTAAGGAACTTTACAGATGCAAAACCAGCCTTAAAGGAAAAACTGAAAGGTCTAATTTAAAACAAGGCAGACCAACAGACATGCCAAACTTATACACAAAAATGACATTAAATCCTATGACAATCATGTCCCTCAATGTCAGTGGAATAAATGCACCAATTAAGAGACACAGAGTGGCTAAATGGAACAAAAATATAAATCCAACCTTCTGCTGCCTACAAGAAACACAACTGATTAGACAGAACAAAACATAGATTCAAAATCAAAGGCTGAATGAAAATTATCCAAGCAAACAACACCCATAAAAAAGCTGGGGTGACCATATTAATTCAGACGACACAAACTTTAGACTCAGAAAAGTTGTAACGAACAAAGATGGACACTTAATAATAATAAAGGAATATGTGCAATGGGAAGAAATCACACTACTAAACGTATATGCACCCAATGAAAGTTCAGCAAATTATCTAATACAATTATTGACAAATTTGAAAGAGGACATCAACAATAACACAATAATTCTGTTAAACTCAACACAGCCCTGTCAACACTTGTTAGGTCAACCAGACTGAAAACCAACAAAAATATACTAGTCCTGAAAAAAGAAATGGAAGAAAAAGGCCTAGTATATATATATATATATATATAACACTGCATCTGCAGAAACCTGGATACACATTCTTTTCCAATTTACCTGGGTCATTCTCCAGGATAGACCACATGCTGGCACATAACACATACCCCCATAAAATAAAGAAGGTACCTTTGCAGACCACAGACTCTGAAATCAGATGTGAATTACAAAGGGACACAGAAAAGGAACGCTAACAACTGGAAATTAAAGAGACTGCTACTGAACAATCAGTGAGTCTGAGATGAAATCAAAGAGGAAAAAAAATTTCCTGGAAACAAATGACAATGAAGAGACAATCTATCAGATTCTATGGGACACATTAAAAGGAGAACTGAGAAGAAAATTGATAGCTTTGCAAGCAGACATCAGGACAGAAGAAGGGACATACCTCAATAGCCTAATGATGCAACTCATAAAATTAGAAAATGTTCAACATAAGGAACCAAATATAAGGAGATAAAAGGAAATAACAAACCTGAGAGCAGAAATCAATGAAGTTAATAGCCATAAAATTTCAAAAAATCAACAGAAGAAGTTGATTCTTAGAAAATAAAATAAACAAGATTGAAAGAGCATTGGCAAAGCTCACATAAAAGAGAGAGAAAATTGATAGCCCATATTAGAAATGAAAAGGAGGAAAACACTACAGATATTGCAGAGACTCAGAGGGCAATCAGAGACTATTTTAAGAAACTCTATGCCATCAAATATGAGAACCTAGAAGAAATGGATACATTCTTGGACTCTTATAACCTTCCACATTTGCATAAGAAGGAGATAACATATCTAAACAACCAAAAACTATAGAGGAAATTTAAAGGTTAATCAAATGTCTGCCCAAAAAAGAAAAGCCCTTGCCCAGATCGATTTACTAATTAATTCTTTCAAACCTTTCAAGAGGAACTACTACAAATCTTGGCTACCCTCTTTCATGAAAGTGAAAAAAGAGGTACACTTCCAAATAGATTTTATGAAGCCAAAATCACCATGACACCAAAGCCAGACAGATATGCTGCCAAAAAATAATATTACAGACCAATATCCTTAATGAATACATATGCAAAGATCCTCAACAAAACCCTGATAAATAGGATCCAATGCCTCATCAACAAGATCATTCACTACGATCAAGTAGGTATCATCTCAGAAATTCAAGGATGGGTTAAAATTCATAAATCTATCAACATAGTACACAATATCAACAAAAAGAAATGATAAAAATCACATGATCATATCAATAGATGCAGAGAAAGTATTTGATAAGTCCAACATTCATTCTCAGCAAGATGGGAATGAAAGGAACCTTTCTCAATATAGGTAAGGCCATCTACCACAAGCCAATGGCAAATATTATCTTCAATGGAGAAAACTTAAAGCTTTCCTTTAAATACTGGTATAAGACAAGGCTGTCGTCTCTCACCACTTCTATTCATCATAGTACTGGAAGTACTTGCTATAACTATTTGGCAAGAAGATATCAAGGGACTCCAGATAGGACAGGAAGAAGTCAAGCTCTCATTATTTTCAGATGAAATGATACTCTACTTAGAAAATCCTAAAGACTCTACCGAAAAACTTCTAGAAACAATAGATTTATAGAGAAGGTGACTGGCTACAAAATTAACACACACATCTCAATGCACTTTCTATACACTAATAATGATAGAGATGAAATTGACTTTACGAAAACAACCCCATTCATATTAATGCCACACAAACTCAAATATCTTGAAGTCAATTTGACTGAAGATGTGAAGGACCTATACAAAAACTTTAAAACCCTGATCCAAGAAATTAGAGAGGACACACAGAAATGGAAACACATACTCTACTAATAGATTGGCAGGATAAACATCATTAAAATGGTAATACTTCCCAAAACATTTTTATAGATTTAATGAAATTCCTTTAAAGATACTCATTACATTCTTAAATAAAGTGGATCAAACACATTTGAAATTCATTTGGAACAATAAATACTCTCAAAGAGCTAAAGCATTCCTGGGAAGTGAAATATGGGAGGCATTACTTTCCACAACTTGAAACTGTATTCCACAGCAAGAGTTATCAAAACAGCATGATATTGGAATAAAGCTGTACCCTAAGGTCAGTGAATAGACTTGGGTACTCAAGGGAATGTTCCCCAGACATACAATCACCTAATCTTTGACAAAGGAGCAAGAAATTCTAAATGGAGCAAGCCTCTTCAACAAGTGGTGTTGGCACAACTGGTTAGCCACTTGCAAAAAAGCAAACTCAGACCCACAGCTAACATCATGTACAAAGGTCAAATTCAAATGTATTAAAGATATATCAGACCTGAAACCATAAGGTATATAGAACAACATGTAGGTAAAACACTCCATGACATTGAGACTGAAGTCATCTTTAAGGAGGAAACAGCACTCTCCAAACAAGTGGATGCAGAGATAAACAGATAGGAATATACTATGCTGAGAAGCTTCTACACCTCAAAGGAAACAGTACCTAGGATACAAGAGCCATCCACTGAGTAGGAGAAACTATTCCACCAGATAAAGGGGCTAATATCCGAAATATACAAGGTACTGGCAGAACTATACAATAATAAAACATTTAATCTCATAAAAATGGAGAGAATAAATGAACAGACAAGTTAACAAAGAAGAAACACAATCGGCCAAAAGGCACAATAATAAATCTACACATCACTAATCATCAGGGAGATGCAAATCAAAACAACTATGAGGTATCATCTCAAGCCACAGGGATTGGCCCACATCAGAAAGAATTAGAACAAGCAGGACTGGCAGGATGTGGAAAGAAAAAAACTCTTATTCACTGCTCATGGGAATGGCTTCTAATCCAATCTTTATAAAAAGTGATATGGAATTCTTCCAAAAACTGGAAATTGAGTTCCCATACAATCCAGCTATACCACTTTTAGGGATATTCCCTAGGAACACAAAATACAATACAGAAATCCCTTCCTCACACCTATATTCATTGCAGTGCTTTTTACAATATCCAGACTCTGGAAAGAACCAAGATGCCCTTCAACAGATGAATGTAAAAGAAACTGGGTACATATACACGATGAAATATTGTGCAGCCATCAGGAGAGATAAAGTATTAAAATTTTCGTATACATGGATGTACATGGAATATATTATTCTGAGTGAAATAAGTCAGAGGAATAGAGATAGAAACAGAATAGTCTCCCTCGTCTATGGGTTTTAAGAAAAAAGAAGACATTTTTGCAATAATCCTCAGAGACAAAGAGAAGAGGGCTGGAAGTTCCAACTTACGACATGAAGCTCATCACAAAGAGTGGTTAGTTTGGTTGGAGAAAAAACTACACCGAGAACTATTATAACAATGTGAATGAATGAGGGAAGTGGAAAGCCTGTCTAGAGTATAGGTGGGGGTGAGGTGGGGAGGAAGGATATTTGGGACATTGTTGGTGAGAATGTTGCACTGGTGAACAGCGTGTTTTTTACATGACTAAAACTCAGCTACAATCATATTTGCAATTAAGGTGTTTAAATAAAGATATTAAAAAGGGTTTGAAATTATGTTGAGTCGATATAGAAAACTATTTTCCATGCTATATAACTTATATACCATAAATGAAACAAATGTTTAAAATGTTAAAATACTGTAGTTTTATGTATATAATGAATTATTTTAATTAGTATACATCCAACTATTGAATTTGAGATTCTCTTTTACTATGGTTATCTGAATCTTCTGCTAACTACATTACATGAAAGAACAAAAGCTTAAAAATTTAATATGAAGTAAGATAATTATAAATGGTATGATTAAGAAAATTTCCTGGAGAAAATGACATGTCCAAATATTCTTTTTTTTTCTTTTTTGTTTTTTTTTGGGGGGGTTGGGGGGCCACACCTTGTGATGCTTAGGGGCTACTCCAGGCTATGTGCTCAGAAATCGCTCCTGGCTTTGGAGACCATATGGGTCTCTGTGGGATCGAACCACGTTCCATCCTAGATTAGCACTTGCAAGGTAAATGTCCTAACACTCGCACCACTGCTCTGACTCAAACATGTCAAAATATTTTCTATACAAAATCTCAATTATTAAATTATTAAATCAATTTATCTTATATAAAAGCCTTATTTAAATGATGTATATGCAAGAAAACTGAAAGATTAGTAAAAAAACTTAAATGAGGTGGATAATGTCAATATGAAGAATAAAATTCTAAGAAAAATCAAACTCAATCTCTGAATTAAGGAAAATTAGAAGTGAGAGTTTAATCATCTATAATAAATACATTTTAAATTATCCAGTGTAGTTAATAAAATATATTGTTCTTTCAGTTTTATTATTCTTATCTAAAACTAAATAAAAGAGAAAAACACTTTATCCATCCTTTCATAGTTAATTTTAATCTCTCATTTGTTTATCTTTAGTGTTCTCCAGTTTGATTATAAAATTATTATGGTCAAATAAACTTTTAGATTTCAATATTATTTTAATCTCATACATCTGGTCCATGTTTAAATGAGGTTTTTAACCAAAGCACTCAATGCGTACATGTTGAATAACTATATTGTGTTATTTTTTTAGAAGCACAACAGGACATTAACTTCTAAATAATTCAGGAAAATAAAAACAATTGAGATATGTAATTAGTAAAACGTTTTTTAAGATATATAATCTTTTGTAAATTATGAAATTATAAGCAATTTGACATTTAGAAAATTGTATCAGGAGAGAACCAAGCTTTTTGGAAAATTTGTGTGGCCAAAGACCTAGAACAGAAAGAAAGTCACTTTTCTTGAACAAGGTTGACCAGGGTTCTATTTCTAGTACTCTAAATGGTCTCTCAAGCTGCACTAAGAGTCATCTCTGAGCATAGAATCAGAAGTAGTTGGATAACTAATTAGTAGGACAAGAAAAACAAATATAAAGAAGAAAAAACATTGCCTTAAATATTCATGAAAATATATGTAAAGTATTTTGATACTAGGCATATTGGTTAATATAAACTATGAAAGTGGTATCAGAAACCTTATATTCAAATTTCATTAATAAACAATACAAAAAAAGGCATAAGTTTTAAAAATAAGAAGTCATAGAAAAGCATATCTGATAAATTTTTGTCTTTCTTTTGGACAAAAATATGTCCTTTGAGAATTACATATAGAAATATGACCTAAATATAAAATTGACAGAAATTCTTTAATTTTAACATCTTTATAAAAAAAGTATATATGTACACAGTATTTAAATAATGTGTTTGTATGCTTAATTTTCTTAGCGTCACCAAAAGCAAGCTTCGTTTATGGTAAAATATGGCATGAAACAAGAGAAGTAAAATAGATAATGAAAGTTTGGAAATATATAAAGCATAGTAATCAAGGAGTATTTTGGAGGGGGTTTGGGCCACACCCAGTGATGCTCAGGGATTACTCTTGATATGGTCAGAAATGGCTCCTGACTTGGGGGACCATATGAGATGCTGGGGATCAAACCGAGGTCAGTGCTGGGTCAGCTGCATGCAAGGCAAACACACTACTGCTGTGCCATCACTCCAGCCGCAATATTGGCAGTATTCTTAAATAGGATGGAGATCAAAGTAATTGATATAGTTTAAGCCAATCGTTTCAATGGTAACTTTTAAGCCATAGTGTATAGATGAAAGAAAAAGTAAAAATTATCTCTAATACAGTCATTTTAAGGGAAAATTAAGTGTAATGTATTACAGAATACTTACCATTTTTTCTCACATGTCTATCTAAGAAAAATAAAAAAAATGAAAAGAACTTCAGATATTTAAAAAATATATAATTAGAATTAGTATGGTTAAATGCAGGTAAACATAAAACGATTGTATATATTTAACTTGACTTTGGTTAATAAAATAATCCATAAAATTAAACTGGAGATAGTCTCATTGAAGTTATAAAATTGAAAGAAATATTGTGGAACACATGACTTGTAGTTACATAGAAAATTATTATATTTTGAGTTTTTCAGATTTTTTTTGTTATCTAGGGACATATCACTTCTGGTTCAAAAGTTTTGCTTTTATTATCAAAAATGGAATTGTTTTATATATTTTTAAGAATCTTTGGCAAACTCAGGAGATGTTAAGAAAATTGACATATTATCAAATTGCAATCATTAATGATAAACTTTTATAAATAAATCAACTAAAATGTATAATAACTATATGTAGATACTTACTACTTTTGGTAAATTCATTTTTAAACATATAAACAATAAATAGTATCACTATAAGTAGTAAAAGACGTTCTTCAATCAGTTTTATTTCTTCTACTTTTGAGTAGTATTCTGAAAACATAAAGCCAAAGAATTTCTTTATTAGCTGCATATCAATAAAATTGCTGTTTCTAAAAATTTATTCTTTGCTTATTTTGTTCTGTATAACAATTATGTATCTCAACCTTTAAATATAGTTTAGGACTCTGGAGGGTTTAGAAGTGATTAAGTCACATTCTTATTATGGCTCCTACCTAGTTCAGCCCCTAGATTCATTAATCCCCATTTTCCCATCAACCCACCATGATTGGGCATAGCTAAAGAATCTAGAACTCTACATTAATTCCTGAAAATAGAGATTGGCATCCTGTCATTCTTAGATTCTTTCAATGAATTCCTGGCCTAGTTGGGAATATTATCGGTAGAGATCCTGAATCTCAACAGCATTGTACACTGTCCCCCAAAAACTGAATAGAGAATTGAGAAATTCTATTAATATTAAGTACAAAGGGGTGGAATTTAGTAAACAATTATAAAACAGGATTATATTGAATAATGCATTGTATGCTAAGAGTTAGGAAATATTTTTCTTATAAGCTAAGAATTCCTGAATATCGATGCAACTCATGGACAACAATATATTTTATTCAAAGTTCTAGATAGTTCCACAACTATTTGCTATTCTCCACAAAGTCAAATATGTTCCAGAAAAAGAATTAGACTCTACACCCAAATGAGAGAGTTCTACTCAGGGCTTTTAAGGACCTTATGGAGAGTCCTACCACTCCAACTTCACAGAAGGACCCAAGGTCTCATAGGCAACCCAGTTACAATTAGTCAAAAGCTCTTAAAGTGATAAAACATATTTTTTACGTAAAAAATGCCTGGTCTTTTTGTCTCAGATCATATAATAAGTCAGTTTAAAAATCAGTTTTGTACAACTAAAAGTCCTGGTAATTCTGAGACTCACTTTCCTCTATTTAAACTCTTTTTCTAAATTCAGCAATAATAATCACTCCACAACAATCTCACCTCCTGGTTCTAGGCATACTAGTCCATATAAATAATGGTATGCTTTCTCTCAGTTTCCTGCCCAAAAAGGCCTTGAAGTTGGTGGAGAAGACCAAAAAAGATAAGAGGCTTTCTCAAACTGTGCTAGATAGGCCCACCAACATGGTCTTTGCTGTGTCCTGGTGCCTAGTGTACTTTCTAATAAAGGAAATACAATTATTTAAATAGATTCTGGAAAAAGGATAAAGTGTCAGTATTCATGACAAAAACAACAAACACTTAGAATAAATAATGAAAAAAATGCATTAAATACTTACATTGCCTTGTGATGTATTGTCATTTTAATTATATTTATCCTCCCAATTCATGAGCAGGGTATATGCCTCTATTTTTGCATTTCCTATTTTATTCCTTAAAGCAATGTTTTTTAGCTTTATTTTTATACTTAGATCACATGAGAATGAAGAGAGGAATCATCAGAGTTTGTAGGGAACATTAAGATCTCTACTAAGACAAGGCCATCTACCACAAGCTAATGGCAAATATTATTATTATTATTATT
>PVKC010054007.1:0-10046 GCA_004027635.1 Crocidura indochinensis | reverse complement strand
GCTGCTCATTTTTTCTAAGGCAGTCTCTAACTGTGCGGGGGCGATAGCCCCCGCGCACACAGTATATGTAAATAATATATCCCATCAAGTTATGTTTTGTGTATGTAGAATGTCCATCTGGTATTCTGCCCTCTCGCACACCCCTGGAAAGCTCATTTTCACTTTTCAACTCTATCACCCCCAACCTTCAGTACCCCCCATTTACCCTTTTTAACTTCTGTTCTGCACATTCCTAATCCCACACCAACCTTTTTCACTGGATTTAACAAATCCCATCTATTTCAAAAGACTTAAAATGTACACGTATGGCTTTGAATATTTCATATCTATTTTCTTTGACAGCTAACTCTTACTAAATATTCTCATAAACAGTGAAAAATTTCCCCCCTTTTTATCTTTTCTTCTCTTTGTGAACTTTTCAATAAGAAATATCCGGTGAAAGAGTCCCTCAGTTTAATTCTTATGTTTAACCACGTCATGGGGAGTTTTATACATGCTCTTGCATCCCCCATATGGGCATATAAAGCCATGTGACATTGTTCTGTGTTTACATAGGCACATTAAAATGGGAAATACCTACAATCTAATAAATTCATATCTAATAGAGATTGGGACTCCCAAATCTTGTAGTGCAATGGGACCTTACAACTGAACATTGGCATAATGACCTGGCACATGCCTCTCCATTCTCCATTCACCCCTGAAACAGGGAAGCTATATAGGAAACACCCAAGTTTTTTTACAACAACACCTGGAAGCAATTTTCTACCAGGGAAGACCCTACCACTGCTCTGACATCGATCTACTCACAAGAGACTTTCCTTAACACTGAGAAGACTTAAGAACATCAACGACCTGCATACTGCACAGGGCTTTCTGCATTGTCCTTTAATTTTGAGGTGAAACGAGAGGATGCTCTGCACCATCCTAACTGCAATATAGGATATGCAGATACCAGGATCCTTAATACAGAAACACGATACCAACAACAGAGATTGTGTGGAAAATAAAAGTGTGTTGGCACTACAGACAACAACTTGGAGTGGGCAATCTAGTGTGCCTGAAGCCCAGAGCTGGTCTTATGCCAGGAAACTTCAGGGGTTTGGTCCCAATGTATTTAGGCCAAGGATTTTCCTTTCCATGACCCTCATATTTTGGTGGGCCAATGCAAACAATTATTGCCACTCTAATGCTGTTTTTACTGTGCTCCTTTGACTCTTATCCTTAAAAAGAAACACCCACTTTTGAGGCTAACTTAAACTAATATGCATAGCATGGAAATGTAAAAAAGTATTATGCCTTCAATATTTAAGGAGTTACATAAGTTTTATGGCTTTAGAATGCTTGATGTGCTGCTAAGAAATATGTATTACAATCTGGGGACTTGAGACACAAAGTAATTGTGCATGAGTTCTTTTTCATTTTTCTTAATATTCTTTGACTGAAAGTTCAATGTTAAGATATCAGCAAGGGGACTTATGTGAATTCTGTTTATGGGTGATTGTCCTTCCACTGTAACTTTACCTTGTCCTCTCTCTTTGCATCTTTGTTCTCATAATTAAAAATAAAAATATTAAAAAAAAAGATCCAATTCAGGAGAAAATGACAAATACTGGATAATCTTTCTCTTATGTTGAGTATAAAGACAGAAAGCAAAAGAATAAAAATCCGCAATACTCTGAGATGCTAACTCAATTAAAATAACTGGAAAATACGGGGCCCAGGAGATAGCATGGAGGTAAGGCATTTGCCTTTCATGCAAAAGGTCATTGGTTCGAATCCCAGTGCCCCATATGGTCCCCCGTGCCTGCCAGGAGCAATTTCTGAGCATGGAGCCAGGAGTAACCCCTGAGCACTGCCGGGTGTGACCCAAAAACAAACAAAGAAAAAATTAAAATAACTGGAAAATAAGTTAAAAAGTTTATAAGGTCTATTTCTGAAAAGCTTGTGATATCTAAAACCCCAAAATTGAACTTAGGCAAGGTTTATCCATATTTAAAAATAGTTTTCAGTTGTTACTCAAACCTCTCTTGCTTTCTTCATTATTATTATTATTATTATTAATTATTATTATTATTTTGGGGTCACACCCTGAGACATTCAGGGGTTACTCCTGGCTATGAGCTCAGAAATAACTCCTGGTTTGAAGGACCATGTGGGAAGCCAGGGATTGAACCAGGTTTGTCCTGGGTCAGCTGCATGCAAAGCAAACACCCTATCACTGTGCTATTGCTCCGGCCCCTACTCCATTATTTTTTAAATGATTAATTAATTTATTTAAACACTGTGGCTACAAATCTGTTCATGATTGAGTTTTCGTCATACAATGTGCACCACCCTTCACTAGTGCACAATTTCCACCACCTATGCTCCCAGTTTCTCCCACTTTTAGCCTCATTTTTACTTCTCACTTTCCTTATTTTTTCCCTTTTAGACAATGTGGTTTGCACTATTGTTGATGAAGAGATACTATGACTATCACTTTATGATCTTTCATCATTCACTTCTTGTCCAGAGTGACTAGTTCTATCATTGTCATAGTGGGTCTTTTCTATCCAAACCGCACTACTCCACTCTGTGACAAGCTTTCTACTGTGGACTGGAACTCCTGGTCCTCATCTCTCTATTGTCTCTGGATATCATTGTCATGCTATCTATTTTTATTATGTTCCACAGATGAGTAACATCATTCTATGTCTATTTTTCTCCCTCTGACTCATTTTACTTAGCATAATACTTTTTATATCCATCCATGTATAAACAGATTTTATGACTTCATTTTTCCTAATGTCATATAGTATTCCATTGTGTAACTATAACAGTTTCTTTATCCACTCATCTGTTCTTGGACACTTGCTATTGTAAATAGTGTTGTGATGAGTATAAGAATACAGAGGGATTTTCTTTCTGGTGTTTCTGGTTTCTTATGGTATATCTCTAGCAATTGTACTGCTAGATTATAGGGGGTGCTCCATTATTTCTAAGCCCCTATGGTTCTTCAAGTTTAGATGCATAAACTCAATTAAAAATATTTCCTAGGATGATCACTCATAGTGGACACCATTCAGAAAATTGGGACCATAAAACCAAACTATATGCTGAGAATTAAAAGGCTTGATATTAAATCCACTCCATTTGGATCTTTTATTTTTTATTAATTGGTTTAATCACTTGTACACAATTTTTTTTATTTTGGGGTCACAACTGGCAGCACTCAGGAGTGCTCTATGCTCAGAAATCACTCCTAACAGGCTCGGAGGATCATATGGGATGCTGGAATTCGAACCACCGTCCATCTGCATGCAAGGAAAATGCCCTACCTTCATATTATCTCTCTGGACCCCACGATTATCTTTATATATTAAATGATGCTGTGTGATTTTATTCCTGATATTTGTGTTCAGACTGTTTTCCTCATAGTAACTATTCCAATCAAAGTTTTTCATAATATTTTCTGTGTTGTTTTCTCTTTATTGTCCTCACACTACACTCAGTGACAGCTTTCATTAGAGTGCAGTCAGTTTTGCTTTCATAGCTATTCTGAGCATTGAACAGTGATGGAAGACATATCAAGGATGACACATTCCATCAATCTAGGATACTTGAAAAGGAATGGTTAAATTGATGCCCCAAAGTTTGATTTTTTCTTCAATACTTTTTGTCGGTTTAAGCAAACTACTTTATACAGATGTCTCAAAGTCCCCAGACAGCCTCTGGGAAATTCAGCACATCTTGAATAAAAATGTGTTAGAGAAAAGAAAGTGATACTCATAGTCCAAACAGGTGCATCAGGCAATGCATTTAATGAAGTTGCTAAATTGTGATTATGCTAAGCAAGGCTCTAACTGGGGGGTGGGGGAACTACCCAGAAGGATGATAACTACATGATTTGCAACAATTGCAATATATGTGTATTGCTGTCTTTAGGGAACAATAAATTATTCTAATAAATCTCACATCTATAGTGAAGAGAAATCCTCTTTAACTATATCTAATAGTGTTAGTTTAGAGGCAAATGATATTAAAATGACTGAACATTTGGGAATAGAAACTAAAGTACTCTACACTTAAAATCTTTTAGTCATTTGCTAAAAAGACAATTCTTTCTATGATAAAACCACCCAGGAATTGTACCTTTAGGAAATGAAGGGGGAAAGCAATTGAGGCTGCACAGTACTCAGCCATACAAGAGGAGGGATTTTTCAAAGTGGGGTCTCAGATATCAGTGGCTCCTGCTGGTGGGACCCACTTTAAAGACTCCCCTGATCCTATCTACCATCCAGCAACCTCAATAGTGACCAGTAACTTGTTAAATCTGCTTTGCAAATGATAGTTGTTTTTAAAAAGTTTTAAAAAGAGAGAATGAAAAAACTATTTTAGAATACATTTTTTCACATTCCCTCTTATTTTCCCATATTGCCTCATAAAGCACAATACTACCACTCTTGCCAAGAAGACACAGACCTTCCCTTCGCTGATGACTCTATTATCCAATTTGGTGTACTCATTTAGATTTATGAAGGTGAACAAGCTGTCATTGTAACAACCTTCTTGGTAAATTTAAACTCACAATGGATTTCCTGTACCCCAATGTCACATTTGATACGGATACCAATAGCATCTTCAATGTTTCTGCTTTGGATAAAAGTATGGAAAAAGGAGACAAGATTTTCACCACTAAAGGTCAAAGATATTTAAGTAGGGAAGACACGAAAAGTATTGGCCATGAAGCTGAGAAGTACAAAGCTGAAGATGAAAAGAGGCCTGCTGAGTTGAAGAGTAAGAGCATCAACAGAAGGAGTGGGAGCAAATCTAACCACTTTATCACCAAGACATACCAGAGTGCAGGTAGTATGCCAGGAGGAATTCCTGGGGGGTTTTCTGGTGGTAGAGCTCCTCCATCTGGTGATGTCTTCTTTAAATCCTCTATTGAAGAGGTTGATTAAACCAGCCTTAGCATATATATCAACAATAGTTCAAATAAAACATTGAAAGACTTGGTTTTCTAGCAAATTCTATGACAGCCAACACTTGAGCTGTTATAGACAGTTCTATATGAACATTCCCGCTCCCTAATTTTTTTTTAAATTGAGTCTCCCATTAAATTACAGTTATTTATGATTTGGTTTTAGGCATAGAGTTTTCAAGTTGGTTCTTTCGCCAGTGTCCTTTTCCCTCTACCAATGCCCCTCCCCTGCCACCCTCATTTGCCTCCCACTGACCATTCTGCTTCTATGATAGGCACTTTATTTCTTTTCTAGTTTTCGGGCTACACACAGCAGCTCACAGGGTTTTCTTCCAACTTTGAGTTCAGGAATTAATCCTGGCAAGCTCAGGGCACCATATAGGATGCATGCAAGGCAAATTTCCCTACCAACTGTGCTATCACTCTGGCCCTAATGACACTTAAAATTTTTATTTAAACTATTTTGATTTTTAAAAGTTGTTCATAATTGGGCTTTAGACATACAGTGTTTCAGGACCAATCCCAGAGTTAACAACAATGAAATCATGAGACCCAAACTTTAAATCCACACTTAAAATGATAGGCACTTTTTAAATATGTTATTGCAATGTAGCTTACAGTACTATTCCTGATAGGGTTTATATATAACACTTTACAACACTTCAGCACCACTTCCCCCAAGTTGAATGTTTCCTTCAACCAAGGATGTTGCCTCTTCCTTGTCTTATCCCCCAGTCTCCTCAAGCAGCATGTTTCCTACTGAATACCACTTCTCATGTTCTTTGTTTCCACTATATTTGGGTGCTTATTATTTCACCATCATTTATTTTTCTATCTCACATGTGAGAAAGATTCTGTGTCAGTCTCTCTCCTTCTGACTAACTTCAACGAACATGAAGCTCTCCAGGTCCTTTCAAATAACAACAAATTTTATGACTTTATCTTTGCTTATGGCTGAATAATTTTCCATTGTGTGTATGTACCATGGTTTCTTTATCCAGTCTTCAATTCTTGGACACTTGGGTTGTGCCTGGATTTGGCTGTTGTGAATAGTACCACAAGGAATACAGATGTGAAAATGACTTTTCTCCATTTTGGGGCTTGGGTTGGGGTATATTTCATGAAGTGGGAGAAAATGAAAACTCAAATGCCCAGATTGTTTTCTAGAAAGGTTGTACAAGTCAACATTACTACCAACAGTGACTGAAAGTCTTTTTCTCTGCATATCCACACCAGCACTCACTATTCTTGTTCTTTTTTGATGTGTGCCAGTCTCTGTGATGTGAGATAATACCTTATTGTTGTTTTGGTTAGCATCTCCCTGATGATTACTGATGCTTAGTATTTTATCATGTGCCTTTAGGTCATTTGTATTTCTTCTTTGAGGAAGTTTCTGTTCATCTCTTCATTTTTTGATGAAAGTGGAATATTCTTTTCTTGTAAAGTTCTATAACTGCATTATATATCTTTGACATAACTACATATTAGAAAAATGTTGGATAAGTGTCACAGCTCTTTGAGAATTTGTCCAGCAGGCTTTCTGGTTTCCACCGAACCCCCCCCCCACCCAAATAAAAAGAAAACTGTTGGTAAATAATTTCTTCCATATTGCAGGTGGTCTATGTATTTTGGTCATTATTTCTTTGAGGTGCAGAAATTTCTTTGATTAATTTAGTTTTATTTTAGCATTGCTTCCACATGTGTGGTTAGTGATGTTTCCTCCTTGAAGATGCATTTAATGTCAATGTCATGGTTTGTTTCTTATAGACAGTACTTGTATTGAGTTTAAATGCTCAATAATTGCAAATTTTATTATTTTCCTTTAATAGGGCAAGCATTTGGTATCATATTTTAGAACTTCTTTATAATAAAAGACTACAAATATTTTCTCCAAAAGTCAAAATCTTGAAATTGACATTTGATTAATTTTTGTATAAGGTGTGCTATTTAAGATTCATATTTTTTACTTCTATTTACTAACTTCAATGCCACTGACAAAATGTCATTCTCTTTTTATCATTTTGGTTCTCATAAAAATAATCAAGAAATACATGTTATTTTATTTTATTTTATTTTATTTTGGCTACATCTGGTGACACTCGGGGGTTACTCCTGGCTATGTGTTCAGAAATTGCTCCTGGTTTAGCAGACTGTATGGGATGCCTGGGGATTGAACCGTGATCCGTCCTAGGTCAGTGCATGCAAAACAAATGCCCTACTGTTTGTGCTACTGTTCCGGTCCCAAGAAATATATGTTATTTTTGTAGTCTCTGCTTTATTGATCTATTAGACTATCTCATCATTTGTCTATCTCTTACAATATAATCTTGATTATTGTAGTTTCATGTTGTCTTAAAACTGAATGGTATTATTACTTAAACATTATTAGGCTGGAGAGATAGTACAGCAGGCAGAATGCTTGCTTAGCAAGCAGCCATCCCGCGTTTCATTTCTGGCTTCCCATATTGTTCTAGGTTTAGCTATTAGGTTTTAGGTATTAGGGAGTATGGTCCCTAATACATGTGTGTCCCTAGTTTATGCACTAAACTGAGTGAATAAAGTGAAAATGAATGAGAAAATGGTGAAAGTGAGCAATGTAAGTTTTCCTGTAGTTTTAATTTTATAACCATTTAATACAGATGTTTTTTTGGTATTATTCATCTTAATAGAAATCTAAGGAATTCAATGTATCCAATGTTAAGACATACAATTATATTAATTATGCAATGCTAACCAAATTTGTTTTCAAAACTATATTTCAGCTTTATAGTGCTAGTCTTGGCATAGGCTTCCAGTGTTTAAAACATAAGATTATTCTACTAGGGATAAGAACTCATACATTTTTATAATACAGGGGCCCCTCTCACCTTGAACATATGTCATGTGGACCCAACTTAGACTCCAGGTGATTAGATAGCAACCTTCCAACTCCAAACCCTAGATTTCAGACATAGAAGCGACACAGTTCTCCCCAGCAGCTTCAGGAAGCGAACTCCCTCTATATATTCTTTTTGTTTTGTTTTGTTTTGTTTTTTGGGCCACACCCAGTGACGCTCAGGGGTTACTCCTGACTATTCGCTCAGAAGTCACTCCTGGCAGGCACGGGGGACCACATGGGGAACTGGGGGATCAAACCGTGGTCTGTCCTAGGTTAGTGCAGGCAAGGCAGGCACCTTACCTCCAGCGCCACCGCACGGCCCCCTGGGATATTCTTAATACTGCTCTCATGCACCAGGTTTGATATGATATCCTGACAATGAGGGAACAGCAACAACTTGATCTAAGGGCAGGTTGTCTTTCCTCACCATCTAATGATAGGATAAAGTCAGAAGACTTGTCATCCTTTGATCTGTGCAAAAGCCAAGATCGCTATCTACAGAAGACTGACTGTGACAACCATGACTGGACAGAACTTATTCTGGGGCCAATAAAAAAAGCCCTAGTCTAGGTTTTGGCTTAGGACCTGTAGAGCAACCAAGATCTCTAACTCCAGAAATCTGACTGAGAAAACTGCAACTGAACAGGTCTTCTGGAAACATAATGAAAGACTCTATCCTAGGCTTCATCCTATATGTGCAAAAACCAAGACCACCAACTACAGAAGACTGATTAAAAGAACAGTGATGGAACAGAACTTCTAGAAACATAAAGAAAGACTTCATCATAGGCTCCATCTTTTGACCTGTGCAGATATCAAAATCTCTAGATACAGAGGTCTGATTTTATCATCCATGAGGGAATAGAAGTTTTCCATGCACCACAAAAGAACCTAGGGGAGAGTAAATGAACATGTATGGAGTCTGTAGTTATTTTCATGACAGTAGACTTCAAGGGCAGAGAAATTCTGTATCTCAGGCCAAGGGAATTCCCTATCAAATTTTCCCAATATTTACTGTGCCTATGCAGCAAAAAAAGAAGAAGCACAAGATAATTTTGGGGGGGTTATTATTGTTTTTTCTGTTGCTGTTTTCATTTTGTGTGCTTAGTTTTGTTTTTATTTCAGGACCACGGTTATTGTTCAATGGTTGTCTTTAATGCTGTGGTGCTTTTTGAATTTTTTTTTTGGTTGATTTTTCTTTTTGTATTGTTATTGTGTTTCTCTTCCTTTTTTCTTTTCTTCTCTCAAATTAATATTTATAGCCTCTAGAAGGACTCTGCCCATTGTTACTTGTCTGATTTTTACCCCATTTTATTATTTTTCTTTTCTTCAAGCGGAACCATGTAACTTGTGCCATCTTGTTCCACCTCTCAAATTGACGGGGAAATAATGGAGGGTACAAGACCAAACAGTTGTATGATTACCAAGTAGTAATAAAAATGATTGGACTTAAACACCAAAACCTAAGCCAACGACAACAGAATTGATACCCAATCTACAGTAAGCTAGACACACAGGGGACAACTTATACTAGCAGCCTGGGTGAGTACCAGAGGGGATATGGAATGCATGCTGGGAACAGGGGTGGAGGGAGGACAACTTTGGTGGTGGGAATTCCACTGATTCAATGTCAATATGTACCTAAAATATGACTGTGAAAGATTTGTAATCCACTTTGATCAAAATAAAAATTATTAAAAATAAGATTATTATTATTATTTAGAAATTGAAATTTGAACACACCAGAAGTGCACAAATTTTCTCTTTACTTCAATGAAGTAATCTTAATTCAGTGAGCTGAGGTACAAAAAACGATCTTTTCCTAAATTATAGGCACTCAACTTGAATTTGACCCAAGGCAAAATGTATATTATTTTAGCAACTAGAAGTTTAAAATCTAAATCAGAGAAAATAAGAGAAGCAGTAATAATATTGGATGATTTTTTTTTTTTTTTTACTGACAACTGAAATGCAAAGTACTTTATTTTTAAACTTCTAAATTCGAAAACAAGACAGCCCAGGTTAAATAATAAGTCTTCAGAAGCATGATTTGCTCATCTGGAGCCCAGAGACAACTTCTCAAACTCCAGGTGGAAATGCTGCAGCCGGCCTATCTGTGGCAGAGGATATCCCGTCTTGGCCTGAGGGTCCAAACGTGCCCCCATCCTCACACAAGTGACTCAGTCCCGAATGTCTCCTGGG
>PVKC010054006.1:0-10110 GCA_004027635.1 Crocidura indochinensis | reverse complement strand
ACCTCCTCTGTCCCACCCATTTTGTGATGTGCTCATTCCTTATTTGGAATAAACCAATGGCCTGCGTGCCAAAAGAGTGATCGACATTACTTTTGCCAGCCCCCTTTTGCCTGTCTATAAAAGCAGGCACATTCCCCATTAAAAAGCCTTTGACCGGATTTTCGCCTTGGGCCTCTTTCTTTATTAACCTCTCCAGATTCTTTAACAGGTATGGTATGCTCTAAGTCCTGCTAATAAAGATGTGGTCGTCCAGAAGCCTCTCGAAGATTCCTCGCTGACCGGGCCCTTCTGAGGGCTTCCAGGACGCCCGCATACATGTAACATGTTATTATGAGTTATTTAATTAAATGGACAAATTAAAATGGACAAACTCATCGTTTTGGTCCAAGTTTATAAAATGGAAACACTATCAACTCAGAAAGCATTTTTGAGACTAAAATTATGTAACATCTGTGAAAGTGTTGGTCTCTGAAAGCATTAGCATATCTATGTGTCCATCTATATATGAATAAAACACTTTAGTTAGAGATCTGGTACATAACCAGATAACAATAAACACAAACCATAAATATTTATTCATTTATTCAATTTGTATTCATTATCAATTTTGGTCAATGATTATTTATTTTTCACTGACTAATTGTCCCATGTAAGATAAAAAATTCAGTTTTTTATCTTAGAAAAATTTTTTTTATTTTTGGACCCCACTCAGTGGTGCTTAGGGGTTACTCTTGGCTCTGTACTCAGAAATCACTCTTGGCAGGCCCTGGGGACCATATCGAATGCTGGAGATGCAACCAGGGTTGGCTGCATGCAAGGTAAATGCCCTATCTGACGTGCTATTGCTCCGGCTCCCATCTTAGAGATAAAACATTTCTAAGAGAAATTAATTTTACTATGAAGATAATACAGTGGATAGGTCACTTGCCTTTCACACTGCCAACCCAGGCTCAATCCCAGGCATGCAGTATGAACCACCCACCCCCCACAAACACTGCCAGGAGTGATTCCTCAGTGCAGTCAAGAATGGCCCCTGAGCAACACTGGGTATGGCCTAAAATCAAACAAATAATAGAGAAATCAATACTTAAAAGTGCCTTATAGAACTTAACTATTGCCCATTATATATCTTCAATATGAAGAGATTTTAAAACACAGTGTCCTCTTCAATCAAGTACATTTAGGGAACAAAAATAGAACAGGACATTGACAGACTCATAACCATTAAAGCTGGGGCTTTTTTTTGTCCCTCCTGAAAGGTCAGTTTTATTTTTAAGATGCTTCTCACATACAGGAAACAGTGTCAAGAATAGGAGGATTTTGAGTTTTAGAAAGGTGCATTCCAAGGCAATTTTTCTTTTCTTTCTTTTTTATTTTTTTGCTTTTGAGTTAGTCTGCCATCTACTACTTTTTTCTTCTTTTTCTCTCCTTTGCCTGCTCTATTTTCTTTCCAGTATTCACTAGAATTAAATTAAGTTTTGGTTGTCTTTTTTTTTTTGAATAAGGTAAACATTATTTTAAGATGTAGAAAAATGCTCAATGCAAATTTTCTTGGAAGATCAGTATATATTAAATATTTTCAAATTAGAATCTTCCAAATTTCCCAAGTCAAAATGAATAGGTTGAACTATTACAAAGTTATCCATTAGTAGAATGTCCATATGAATACAGGGAGGGGGTAAGGGGAGGAGGGAGGTAGGGAGCATTGTGACCAGAATGTTGCATTGGTGAAGAGGGGTGTTCTTTTTATGACTGAAACCCAACTACAAATATGCTTGTAATCATGGTGCTTAAATAAAGATATTATTTTAAAAAACTTAACTAATCAAGATATATATTTTTTAAATCCCTGAATCATTACAACATTCATTTTAAATGAACAACTTTAAAACATTAGAATAATAATGGCCTATATATTTATATTTATAAGAAAATATATGATAAAATCTCAACCAATATTGGGGGCCAGAGCAGTGGTGCAACTGGTAGGTTGTCTGCCTTGCACACGATAAGGTAGAATGGACTGCGTTTTGATCCTCCGACATCCCATATGGTCCCCAAGCCAGGGGTAATTTCTGAGCGCATAGCTAGGAGTAACCTGAGCATCTCCGGGTGTGGCCCAAAAACCAAAAACCAACCAACCAAACAAACAAACAAAACTCAACCAATATTAAAGATTATTATTTTGTTTGTTTTGGGGTCACACTCAGGCAGCACTCCTGACTCTGCACTCAGAAATCGTTTCTGGCAGACACAGGGGGACCATATGGGAAGCTGGGATTCGAACCGGGGTCAGTCCTGTGTTGGCCATATGCAAGGCAAATGCCCTACCACTGTGCTATCGCTCTGGCCCCTTAAGGGTATTTTAATATAGAACTTTACTTTAGTAATTTGGCTCAATAATTTTGCACTACTTAACTTACTCATTAAGTGGCATATTAAAAGAATTACCACAGAGTTAGATCAAAATATTTTTATAGATTGCATTTCATGAGTATTTTTTTCTATAAATGAAGAATTTTACTTTAATATCTTCTTTAAGAATTTATTTGCTAGTCAAGGATGTGACTCAGCAGTAAAATGCAGTTTTAAAATGTATCATTGGTTCAAATCCCGGTGCCCCATATGGTCCCCCGTGCCTGCCAGGAGCAATTTCTGAGCATGGAGCCAGGAGTAACCCCTGAGCACTGCTGGGTGTGACCCAAAAACAAAAAAACCAAAGAAAAAAAAATGTATCAGATCTGATTCAAACTATAGCATGCCCAAACCAACAAAACCAAATAACAATAAACAAAAAATTAGTTTGTTAATCATAAAGGGGTAAAATAATATATGTTCTTTAATATGTACATTGGAGGCATTGAGATTTCTGATTCACAGTCAAAGAGTCTGGCAGTTCAATGTGTGGGTCCAAGGATGCAGTGATTCTGAAGCCAATATGGTGCTGGGGATTACATAGTCTACACTTGGAAGTGCTTGGGAACATGTGGTACTGGAAACTGAACCACGGTCTGCCACATGCAAGGTAAGGGTCTTAATTCTTTACTAATATTTTATCATTTAAAATATGTTTTTATACTTGTTTTATTGAATATTTACAACTTAATTTTTATCATCTTATAAAGAGAAGATTACTTGAAAACAAATAGGCTAAAGAGTTTCTTGGCTCAGGCTGTGGTTTAATAAGATTTAGCACATGCTTTCAATGTGAGATGTGAAGTTTGGTTTTTGTACATCAAATACAACACAAAGAAAGAAATTCTGAAGGTAAATGCTGATTAAATGAAAGAAAAAAAGTGTAATTCAAGGAATATGTATAATGTATATGCAATATATCTAATGAGGAATGCATTTAAAATTGCACACAATTACTGTAAAGATTTTAGTTAGGCACATTACAAGGATAATGATGTCAGCAATGTTACAGTGGTTAAAAATGTGCAGACATTCGCTTATATCTCTCCAAGATGTTTATTTTCTTCCTTTAGGGTGCATTTTTCCTCTCTGGGGAAATGGCCTGAACATCCCTCCTTGGGATGTGTACTTCACTTTTTCCACTTGGAGAAGATATGTTTTCTCTTGAGCATTTACTGCTTTCATTGTTCTATAGTTTCCTCATTTAACTTCCCAAACACACTTGTTTTACTTTTAAAAAAGTGAAAATGATGAGAGCAGGTTAGGTGCTTGTCTTGCATGTGGCTGACTTGAGTTTAATCCCCAGCATCCCATATGATCCCCTGAGACAGCTAGGAATAATTTCTGAGCACAGAACTAGGAGTGACCCCTGAAAGCCACCGGGTATAGCCAAAAACAAACAAAAAAGGGTCCAAATCCATATTTCCCACATAATTCAAGAACTGAAAAATACCCTTTGGAAACAGAAGGCTGACAATTAGAGAACATTTAACCCAGGAGACTACAGATCCCTGTCGTTTTCTAACATTTCACATTCCTGTACAATTTTTTTTTTACTGAGTCCAGTTCAGGCATTCCTCCTTATTCCTGAGTGCATTCCATTGAATGTCAACAGTACCAGCTTTTTGATAACTGTCCTTTCATTATACAGACTCTGTCTCAAGCTGAAATAGGAAAAATCCAATTCTGGCCTGCTGCCAGGAAGCTAAATTCCTATGAGGGTTACATTAGCCAGTACACATAAAACTCACCAGATTTTTTTAAATGTCATAAATAAGAAGGGGAGGTGGGAAATTAACATGGGCTATTAGTTTAAAGGAGGCTTTTGCTTAATTTTATTATTATTATTTAAAATTTTTTATTTTTCATTACTCAAAGAGTTTAATAGCTACCAGCATCCATTAAATCCTACATTAATCCCAACCCCCCCATCCCATACTCCACTCTGGTAATCTCAGTTTTGTTGCAATGTTCATGAATTTTCTTGTTCTGTCAGTCATATGATTTAGTTCCTCATATTAAATATGTAAGTGAAATCATGCATATTTATCTATTTTTCTTCTTTGGAATGATCTCACTTCACATAATCCTCCAACATTCTTTTCATGGAGTGCTTAGACGTTCCAGGAGCCCCTCGGATGATTTTTGGCCACCTGGGCTGTTCTGTTCAAGGACAGACGGTAGGACATGATGCTTTTTAGATACTAAAGTTCTAGGAATCCTTAGGTCATTCCAGTTGTGTTGGAGGTCTCCCTGACTGCATCTGGTGATGCTATGCGGAACTATGTGGTTCTGTGAATCGATGGGTTGGGCATATATGAGGCATGCTCTTGAACAACTGTACCATCTTCAAATTTCATGTTTTCAAATAGGTTAATATTTAACCATGTATTATGACAAGGATATTTAAAGGATAAAATCAATTTTTATTAAGTAACCATTGTTTGAAGATACACATGTTTTTACATTGGAGAGGTTTACAATGTAACTATCCACCATCAGTTGCTAATATCCATCCATAAACCACTCAGCAAACCAGACTCTTTCTATCCTTCCTAATTTAAATTCTGTGGACAGTATAAGGATTTATTTCATTAGACAGTGTACATTTCCTTGCTTTGTTTATTTTATACAGGTAAGTGAGAATAGTGTTATATATATTTCTCTTTCTGGTTAACTTCCCTTATCATAAGTCTATCTCTAGTCATTCTATGTTGCAGAAAAAGGGGAGATTTCATCTTGCCTAATAGCTGAGTACTCCTATTTTTAGTTTTGTGAGAGCATTCTTTATTGTTTTCCAAAATGGTTGCAAAAAATTACATTCCCACCTACGGTTTTCATTTTCTCCATCTTCTTGCCAACAGTTACTTTTTTATGTAAACCATTTTCACAGGTGTGAGATGGAATCTCATTGTGATTTTGACTTGTTTTTTGCCCAAAAATAAATAATAATGGCAATTGTTTTTATGTGCCTCTGACATTTGCATATTCTTATTGGAAAATTGTCTATTCAAACCTTATATTCATTTAAAAACTGCATTTTGCTGTTAATTTCATGAGTTCTTGAAATACCTTGGATATGAAACTCTTATTAGATAGATGGTATGTAAATGTATTCTCCGACTTAATAGTTTCTTGTTGCTCTGATGATCTTCTATACAGAAGCTTTGTAATTTGCTGTAGTCTCAATTATTTTTTATTTTACTTCGTAATGATGTCAAGGCTCCAAAGACTAATGCTGATATCTTGAAATGTTTTATCTATACTATGTATCTTATACATAATATATATTTTATACATAATGTAGTATATATGATGTGTTGTATACATATATAAAATATTTATATATTTATACATGCTCATTCAAATATAGCATATAATATACACAGCATAGTATATTAACATAATATAGCTATGTATTATATGGTTTAATACTTTATGCACAGATATTTGATTTCTTTTAAATTTTATTTTGAAAATGGAGATAGAGAGTAATCTAATTTCATCCTTTTACATGTGACTGTGTAGTTTACCCACCATCATTTGCTACAGGTATTTTCTTTTCTCTATGGTAGGTTATGATTCTTGTCATGGATTAAGTTTCGATGTATGTGTGAGCTCATTTTCTTTGTTTTCAATTCTAGACAATTAATCCCTGTGTCTATTTTTATTTAGACTCTAACCTTTTTCATTATTTGACAATTATGTTTTAAGATTGGGTACCATGTTATCTTCATTTTTTCTTTATTGGTCAGGACTTTTAAAATTATTTGCTATCTTTTATGCCTCCATATAGAAATTAAAAATTGCTATATTTCATTAAATATCAATGAAAATTTGTAGGGATTGCTCTTAATCTGCCTATTTCTTTTGGAGATATAGGCATTTTTACTTTGACAATTCTTCACATTTATAAACATCTATTATTCTATTTCTTTTAACTGTATCTTATGTTTTCATTATACAGGTATCTCACTTCCATTGTTAAATTCATTTCTAGGTATTTGTTTTTATGGGTTCCTTCCTTTCTTCCTTAAAAACTATGTGGCATGATTTCAATAAGTATAGGTTTATATACAAATATTTTGTATTCATTATATGGTCTATCCTTAAGAATGTTTTACATGCACTTGGGAAAATGTAAATTCTGCTATTTTTGGCTCAATGTTCTATAAATGTCTATTAATTCCATATGGTTAATATTTAACGCTATTATTTCTTTATTCTTTAGTTGATCTCTATTGGGTAGATCATTTAACTCTTAGATAGTTGGCCCTTCTCAACACATTAGACAAAAGTCTCACAAATGATAATCAGAGATAAACAGCAACATAATGAGAAAACACAGCTAACAAAAAAGAATTGGAGGGCTGGAGCGATAGTATGGAGGTAGCACATTTGCCTTGCATGCAGAAGGACGATGATTCAAATCCCGGCATCCCATATGGTTCCCCCCATCACTCCCCTAAGTTTGCCAGGAACGATTTCTGAGTGTAGAGGTGTAGAGCCTGAGTACTGTCGGGTGTGACCCAAAAACCAAAAAAAAAAAAAAAAAAGGATTGGAGAAAACAGATTATGTGGATCATGTGTAAGTAAAAGATTAAATAAAATTCTAACTGGTTCAATCAAGCCTGAGAATCAAGTTGATGATTCTCTAAGCTTCTCTTGTTTTGTTTTTGTTTTTGTGTCATACCCGTCAGCGCTCAGGGGTTTCTCCTGAATCTCCGCTCAGAAATCACTCCTGGCAGGCTCGGGGGTCCATATTGGATGCTAGGATTCAAACCACCACCATTCTGCATGCAAGGCAAATGTCCTACCTCCATGCTATCTGCAACAGCTTCTGTTAAATAACCTAAGAAATTAAAAAGATGATCAACATTTTAATATTTCATCAATGAATTAAGTCCCTCAGTTCTCATTAGAAACTTTTAATGTGGTGGGGACACCTGGTTGATGCTGTGATCAAGCCCAATGCTTTTGTAGGCAAACCTGCAGTCCAGCCCTTCGAACTATCGCACTGGTATCATCAAAAGCTTTGAAAAGTGTAATTAATCTTGCAGTTACATAACAAATTGCTTTTTCACTGCCATTTTTTAATTCTAACTAGCTAACTAACTTGATTATTAAAAACCATAAAGTCTATGACCTTTAATTATATAAATGGTGCAAAAAAGTGTGTGAATTAGTTTTAGTTTCTTTACATGGGCTTAGCTAAAATTATTTTAACTGTAATTTTAGAAATTTAAAAAATATTCATATTTAACTAATTTGAGCTGACTAAACTGTGACCTAGCACTTCCAGTTGGGAGATTTATCTCAGAAAAATATTTTGTATATATTACTAGGAAAGAAGCACAGATTGTTCATATCACTACTGCTAATTTGTAGCAGAGAACTTAGAAACTACTATACAGAAGGATAATACAGATAAATTGTATTTAGAACTGATGCCATTACTCACTTTAAATAGATGATATAATGCTATATATTTCAATATAGATATGTGTACAAATAGCTTATGTAAGCAAATTACAAAAAATACATCATTAAGGTACCAAATGCATAACACTAGAAATAGGAAACTTTATTTTTAAATACTTATTTTATGATATATTTATATATAACAATAGAATTTAGCTGTGTAACTTATATTAGGTAGAATTTTCTTTTGAAGGTATATGAGAATAAGACTGGGAAAGATGGGGCCCGGAGAGATAGCACAGCGGTGTTTGCCTTGCAAGCAGCTGATCCAGAACCTAAATCTAAGGTGGATGGTTAAAATCTGGGTGTCCCATATGGTCCCCCCTGTGCCTGCCAGGAGCGATTTCTGAGCAGATAGCCAGGAGTAACCCCTGAGCACCGCCGGGAGTGGCCCAAAAACCAAAAAAAAAAAAGACTGGGAAAGATTTATAGAAAATTTCTCTCTTTTTTTTTTTTTGTTTGTTTTTGGGTCACACCCGGCAGTGCTCAGGGGTTACTCCTGGCTCCATGCTCAGAAATTGCTCCTGGCAGGCACAGGGGACCATATGGGGCACTGGGATTCGAACCGATGACCTTTTGCATGAAAGGTAAACGCCTTACCTCCATGCCATCTCCCGGGCCCCATAAAAATTTCAATATTTTTCCTTGGGTTTTGAGTCACATCCACTAGTGCTCAGAGGTTACCTCTTTTTTAATTGTTTATTTAAAAATATCTCTTTTGCCCCTCCCCCTAAATAATTTCTTTATTTAAGCACCATTATTACAAACATAATTGTAGTTGGGTTTCAGTCATAAAAAGAACAACTCCCTTCACCAGCGCGACATTACTAGCATAAGCAAGGTGCTTGCCTTGTACACAGCCATGTTGGATGTTCTAAGAAGATTTAAACCATTTTTAAATTATTACATGTTTTAAAAATGAAAATATTGAAAAATTTAAAAAATATTCAGAACTTAATTTCAAATATGTAAATTAGATTTAATGTCAATGGCATAACTTTAAAACTAATTGAATTTGTGCTAGCCTAGGACAAACCATGGTTCAATCCCCTGTGTCGCATATGATCCCCCCCACAAGCCAGGAGCGATTTCAGAGCGCATAGCCAGGAGTAACTCCTGAGCGTCAAATGGGTGTGGCCCAACCCACCCTCCCCCCCAAAAAACAAAAAATAAAACTGATTGAATTTCAATTTTTAAATAGTAGAGCATATGAGACAATTGAGCCACATACTCACTTAGAACATTTTATAGATAGCCAATAAAATATATTAAATTTTTATACATATGTAAATTATATAGACATCATATACCAGGCACAGTTATTTTATTCAATGTTAAATTTTAGGATAAATTATTTATTTATTTATTTATTTTTGGTTTTTGGGCCACACCGATGACGCTCAGGGGTTACTCCTGGCTATTCGCTCAGAAGTCGCTCCTGGCAGGCACGGGGGACCATATGGGGAACCGGGGGATCGAACCGCGGTCCGTCCTAGGTTAGCGCAGGCACCTTATCTCCAGCGCCACCGCCCGGCCCCAATTCTTTTTTTTTGTTTTGTTTTTTTTGTTTGTTTGTTTTTGGGCCACACCCAGTGACGCTCAGGGGTTACTCCTGGCTATGCGCTCAGAAGTTGCTCCTGGCAGGCATGGGGAACCATATGGGAACCGGGGGATCGAACCGTGGTCCGTCCAAGACTAGCGAGGTAAGGCAGGCACCTTACCTGCAGCGCCACCGCCCGGCCCCTAGCCCGGCCCCAATTCTTAATCACTAAAAATAAAAAGTAATTATATTTTAGGTGTTTAGCAGACATGGTATATGTAGATATTGTACAAAAGTAAATACAATGTGTTGTCAGTGTTTTGTGGAAATAAGTGGTTGCAATACAAGATTTTAAAATTGCAGTAACAAATTTTTTAATTAACCAGCAAACACCTTTCTCTTTGGTACTTATTTTTTCTAACTAGAGAAATCACTGGAGAATTGAGAAATGTATAAAAAAAAAGTCTATCGCTTAAAATAGCATAATAAAAGAAAAATGTGGATAAGTTTTTATTTCCTTCACTGGCTAGCTGAAATTAACTCACTTCATTTTAGCAAATTTCTGTTCCTGTTTTTGTTTTTGGGACACACCCAGTGATGCTCAGGGGGATGCACTCAGCGGTAACACATATCAGTGCTCAGAGGACCATATGGAATGCTGGGTATCAAACCCA
>PVKC010054005.1:0-10045 GCA_004027635.1 Crocidura indochinensis | reverse complement strand
TGGTGCTTAAATAAAATAATTATTAAAATAAGAAATATTTCCTTGGGAATGATAATACAGTCTAACATTAATATATTAAAATACGTTTTTTCAACAACAATGATCTAAATCAAATTGATTTATTTTTTATTAATTACATATAGCTCAGATGACACCTCAGAGTTGCTCTAATTCACAAAATGTTAAGTTCTTCTGGACACTTAAATGTTGAATGATGTGGGGCCGGAGAGATAGCATGGAGGTAAGGCCATGGATGGTAAAGCCAGAACTAACCCCTGAGCACTGCCAGGTTTGACCCAAAAACCAAAAAAAAAATGTTGAATGATGCTTGCTCACTACATATATTTCTTTTATTTGTTTGTTTGTTTTGGGATCAGACCCAGCAGCGCTCAGGGATTACTCCTGGCTTTACACTCAGAAATCACTCCTGGCAGGCTCGGGGGACCCTATGGGATGCCGGGATTCGAACCACCATTCTTCTGTATGTACGGCAAATCCTCCACGCTATCTCTCCGGCCCCTACATATATTTCTTTTAATATCACTATAAATTTATCTTCTTTGGCTATGTTCCCATTAGAAAGTAGATGTTCCTTTATAAGCTAGTTAGTAAATTTCATATAATATTTTAGCCTCCCCCCAAAAAAATCATTGAAAAAATTATTTTAAAAACTTGGGGTGCTGGGTAGTACAGTCGGTAGGATGTTTGCCTTGCACAAAGCTGACCGGGGTTTTATACCCAGCATCCCATATGTTCTCCTGAGCCTGCCTGAAGTGATTTCTAAGTGCAGTAACCCCTTTGCACCGCCAGGTGTGGCCAAAAATAACAAAAAAAAATCATTGGGGAAAAAAACCATTTTAATTTTTGGTGTGTGCCACATCCATGCTGCTTAGGAATTACTCCTCGCTCTGCCCTCAGGAATCAAGGGACCTTAAGGCTGCAAGGAATCCATCCCAGGTTAACTACATTGAGGCAAGCTCCTTGCCTACTGCTCAATTTTTCCAGCTCTGTAACTCTCATAAATATTATGGATAAATTTTTTTTTGGTTTTTGGGTCACACTTGACAGCGCTCAGGGGTTACTCTTAGCTCTATGATCATAAATCGCTACTGGCAGACTCGGGGAACCACATGGGATACTACCATCCTTCTGCACGCAAGGAAAATGCCCTACCTCCATTCTATTTCTCTGGTCCCTGGATAAAATTTCTGTTCCTAAGTATCAATTGTAGATCTCTCTATTACTTGCTTGTTTTCACTTTATTAACTCACTGTGTGGTCAAACATTTCATTTCATCCTACCCCAGCTATTTTTTATTATTTTCATTATCAAGAAGTTATTTCCCAGAGCCAGGGTAATAGCACAGCCATTAGGACTTTTGCCTTGCAAGCAGCTGACCTGGGTTCAATCCCTTGGAACTGCCAGGAGTGATTTCTGAGCGCAGAGCCAAGAGTAATCCCTGAGCACTGCTGGGTTTTGGCCCCCAAATAAAAAAAAGTTGTTTTCCACACTGAATAAAGTTCCTAAATTCCATTTTTCCTAGCTTTCTAACTTTAAGTCTTTAGTTATAAATATACTTTGGATATGGTACAAGAAATTTCCATACATTTCTTTTTCTCACTATCCCTGCCTGTTTTGACACACTAGTGATGTTTTTATTACTTGTGTCACTTGATTTGCCTGTTACATATTCAATGTTATAATTTTACTTTTTTCTCTCATTACTGACTCTGTGCTCAGAAATTATTCATGTAGTGTTCAGGGAACCATATATGGCACCAGGGATTGAACCCAGGCTAGCTATATGCAAGGTAAGCACCTTACCCACTCTACTATCTTTCAACCCAAATATAATAATTTTTCATATATATTCTACTTCATTCTATCTTCTCTACTCACAATAGTATCATAAAATGTTAATCGTGTTCAGGGAGACAGTTCAAAGGACTAGAGCACATGTGGTTTATGTGAGATCACTAGGTTTAATCCTCAGACCTGAATTGTCTTCCAAGCACAACTTCAAGTAACCAACAGTGCAACTGAAATGGGTATAGCCAGCTCTCTGTGTGGTCCCAAAATACACCCCCAAATCGTAATAATAGTCTAAAACTTGATAAATATTACACTTATCTTTTTTCTAAAATATACTTGGTGACATATTTTTCATAAATAATTTACTACAGAGACTCATCATCAGCTATGAGGTCCTTTGAGACTTCTTTATATGTAGAGGGCATACCTAGTGGTCTTAGGGGTGTATTCCTGCTATCACTCCTCCACTGGGGACCATATGTGATGACAGGGATTGAACCAATGTTAACCACATAAAAGCACATACAAACACAAATACAAAGCACATACAGGGGCAGGAGCGATAGCAGAGCAAGGGTGTTTGCCTTGCACGTGGCAGATCCAGGACAGACCTGGTTCGATCCCCAGCATCCCATATAGTCCCCCAACCAGAAGCAATTTCTGAGCACATAGCCAGAAGTAACCCCTAAAAGTCACCAGGTATGGCAAAAAAAAAAAAACCAAATACAAAAAAAAAAAGCACATACAAACCGAATCCCCTATACACTCTCTCTGATCCTCCTCTATGGTTTTAATAAAAAGGTGCTTTCACATGTTAATTTATAGATTTAATACCAGTTATCAAAGAATTTTAATTGTTGATTGAATTGATATTGAATCTGTAAATTAATTTGCGAAACAGCTTCTTTATGAAATTGCCTTTCCCAGAAAGAACATCATATATATTTCTTCGTGTATTTACAGCAACATATTTTTCTTTAAAGTTGCCAAGTTCCTGGTAATTGAGCTCCCATATGATCCAGCTACACTACTCATAGGGATATACCCTGGGAACACAAAACACAATACAAAAATGCCTTCTGCACACCTATATTCACTGCAGCACTATTTACAATAGCCAGAATCTGGAAACAACCCAGATGCCCAACAACAAATGAGTGGCTAAAAAAACTGTGGTACATTTACACAATAAAATATTATGCAACTGTCAGGAAAAATGAAGTCATGAAATTTTCTTATACATGGATGGATATGGAAGCTAGTATGCTGAGTGAAATAAATCAGAGGAGAGAGACAGACACAGGATAGTTTCACTAATCTGTGGGATTTAAAAAAAATAAAGGACAGTGTTGCAATAATACCCAGAGGCAAAAGAGATGAGGGCTGGAAAGACTGGCCCATAAAATGAAGCTTACCACAAAGAGTGGTGAGTGCAGTTAGAGAAATAACTACACTAACAACTATCATGATGATGTTAGTGAGTGAGATAAATAGTAGTATGCCTGTCTCGAATACAGAAATACAGGCAGGGAGTAAGGGAGGTGGGGGATGGGAGGCATTGGTGGTGGGAAGGTTGCTCTGGTAAAAGGGGTGTTCTTTTTATGATTGAAACCCAACTACAAGCATGTTTGTAATCATGGTGCTTAAATAAAGATTTTAATTTTTGTTTCTGTTTTTGGGTCACACCTGGTGGCGTTCAGGGGTTACTTCTGGCTCTACGCTCAGAAATCGCTCCAAGCAGGCTTGGAGCGGGGAGGGGGACCATATGGGATGATGCCGGGATTCAAACCACCATCCTCCTGGCTCAGCTGCTTACAAGGCAAACACCCTACTGCTGTGCTATCTCTCCAGTCCCAAAATAAAGATATTATTTTTAAAAAATTAAGTTGCCAAGTTCCAAAAATAAAAACAAAGTTGCTAAATCCTATATGTAATACATATGTCCCTCAAACTAGTATCTAAACAATTAATTTTCTTACTTTTCTTTCCAGATCCAAGGATAGGTTGAACCAAATTTGTTTTTATCATCTAATCACTTCACATTTTGTTGTTTACTCAGCACTTTCCCATCCATTATCTCCTGTGAGCCTAACACTTAACACCTGCAAGTCAGGTCAAAATCCAGGCTTGTGACTTCAGAGATGAACAAATGTAAAAAGTTAGCCCAAGGTCACTAGAAATGAGTTCCAAGTTCCCATCAAGGATCATTTCCATCTCCTTACTAAACTGCCTAAGAAAACCGTGAAATGCCAAGTCTTTCCTTTACTACTATCATTTCCTTCAGAACGATAAAAACAGATGCTGTCACAAATACACAACATAAAGCACAAAAAGGGGCCAGTGTGACAATATAAGTGGGGGCATTACATTTACCTGACTTGGGTTTGATCCCGTTTGATCCCCAGAACTCCTTATGAACCCCTGAACTGCAGGGCCAGGAGTAAACCCTGAGCACTGCCAGGTGTAGTCTATAAAAAAGAAAGAAAAGGAGAAACAAACACAAAAATCCTGGCATGGTGATTATCCCCCTCCTCTGTTAAAAAACAAGATTTCAACACCTGCAGGTCTGTTTTCCTGTCTGTGAAGTCAGAATACTATGTTATGTTTACATAAAAAGGTTTCAAAGATTAAGTGATCACATGTATGAAACTCCCCAGAAATGTTCTTAGGCAAAAATCACCAACTTTCTCTTAATCTAACTTTTATTAGCCTGCTAAGGATACAATTCAGGGCTTTGAACATGCAAAGCAAGTGCTCTATCACTGAAGACATCCTTTAAGGATTCAGGGACCCAAGAGATAGTCCAGCGGGTAGGTTGCTTGATTTTCAACAAGACAGACCCTGATTTGAGTTCCAGCATCCCATATGCCTACCACCTTTCAGCCCATCAGGAACGATTTCTGAGTGCAGAGCCAGAAGTAACCTGGAGTAACAGTCCATAAAGAAAATAAGAAGTGAGCTCCAGGGTTGCTTCAAGAGTGCTCTTTGGGGGGAACAATATGTTTACTTGGTAACTGCAAATAATACCTTTTACACTGGCTCTTCTCTATAGAGATCAGAGGTTTGGAGGTTACACTAATCTTATTTGTTACCTTTTACAAAACCCATATTGCCTCCTTAATGTTTTCCATAGCCTTTGAAATGAAAATAACATTAAACTCTGTTTTCAGCTAGAACATAATAATACCTTTTATAAAAGGCACTCCTTTGGGACATCCCTAATACTGACGTTAAAATTTCAGTCAGGGGTACGTGTAACTGCAAGCCAGTTCTTTGTACTTGAATATTATGACACCCCTGCTGGCGGCCGTCACTGCATCCGTGTCAGTTTTTTAAGTAGGTTACAGGTCATCCTATGCTCCTCCCTGTTTCAAGTATCTATGTACTTGATAGCATCCACCATTGAAAATAAAAGAGTCCATGGGAAAGAACTAAGGCATTCCAACATACCTGGTAGACTTTGGATTTTTGTACAGTTTATAAGGCAGAGTTAATGTTAAGCAAAAACTCCAGCAGTCGGGCTATTTATTCTCCAGCACTTAAGGTTCCTTTTTCCTTTAGCCTCTCCTTGACCTTTTGCCGGGTTCTCTCCTATCAGGAGGAGCCAGGTCTGAGTGGCAGAATGTAGTGGAAAGAGCACGACTTTGGCATCAGAAAAAGCTATGTTGTCATGCTTACTCTGGTCCTTTGTATTTCATTAACTCCAGATTAATCTTTTGAACCCCGAGCCTGATTTCCTCACCTATAAATCCAAGTTAACGATGTCTGATTAATGGTTGTCAGAAATGGAGGAAATCGGAAAGTATCTAATTCACACATTTTAAAGGTATTCATGTCCCATGAACTAAATATTAAAATCTAATGGAGTCTTCCTTACAGCTACTTTATGTATAGAGTCTTGGAACTTGCTGCTGACTCAGCTGGAATTCCTTCTGCCCTTTATTCTATGGACTCTGACTAGAGAAAGAAAGCTCTTTAGACTCTCATAAAACTTAGGTTCACTCTTTGTCATATGTTGCCCTTCCCATTTATCTGACTGCATTTCTTTCTGGACAAAATGGAATCTTTGAAAGTAGAGACTATGAATTGACTTAATTAATTCAAGAGATAGTACAGAAGGAAGGAGAGGAAAAGAAGAAATAAGATGAATATAGATAATTGGGGCCAGAGAGATAGCATGGAGGTAAGGTGTTTGCCTTGCAATCAAAAGATCAGTGGTTCGAATCCCGGCATCCCATATGGTCTTCTGAGCCTGCCAGGAGCGATTTCTGAGCGTGGAGCCAGGAGTAACCCCTGAGCACTGCTGGGTGTGAACCAAAAACCAAAAAAATGCATATAGATAAAATGATAATACAAGGCAGACTATAAGATAGACATGGAAATTAAAACAGGAACAAACGATATTTGCTGAATGAAGAGGGATTGGTAAACGGGGCCAGAAAAAAACTGGGAAGATAGCATCTTGGATGGAAAGGAGAGTCTAGTCTAAGTCACAGCATAGGGAAAGAGCAGGATGTCTTTGGAGATTGGAAAGCACACTCTTTGGCAGAGGGTAGAGTACAGATAGGGAAGTTGTGGGGAATGAGGCTGAAAAGGTAAACAGGAGCTTACTCTGAACACAGATATGAGGAAGTTTAAAGGGTTTCCATTGTTGCCTGGCCTCTGCTCATTTCTTCTAAGCCCTTGGAGCAAGTTCCACCTCCATTTCTTCTAATCAATGCCTACAGTTAGGCCCTGGTCAACATTAGGAGCCTCTTCTGGGACTGTTGGAGTAAGCCCACGAAAATCCTATCTTTTTTTTTCTATGTCATTTTATGTTTACTGTATCCTTTGACTTTGTGATTCTCATTTCTATTCTTTAACCTATCAGAATCCACTATATGAACATGGGTCTGTTCTGAATTTTATTTTCCTTTTTTTTACTTTTTTTTTGTGGTTTTTGGGTCACACCCGGCAGTGCTCAGGGGTTACTCCTGGCTCCATGCTCAGAAATTGCTCCTGGCAGGCACGGGACCATATGGGGCACCTGGATTCAAACCGATGACCTTTTGCATGAAAGGCAAACGCCTTACCTCCATGCTATCTCCCGGGCCCCACTGAATTTTATTTTCAAAATACATTTTTCACATGATTCACGCATGTCAAATTAAATAAATAATACGTGAAGCTTGATAAATTGCCAGTTGCATCACAAGTAGTATGGCAAATTGGAGGACATAAGAAGCTGTAGATTTGAAAATAGGTATTGTAAGACAAAAAAAGCGTGTGAACTAGCAGAAAAATCCATGGTTTTATTTCTTTCCATGCACTAAGGACCTTCAATAATAGCCATGCATCTCTGTTCCTAGTCAGGTCTGATTATAACTCACGTTTTTAGACCTATAGTTACTTTGCCTTATAAGCCCTTGGGCTGTATTTGCTGTCATGTTTACACCTTGCCTTTGACCTTTATCTTTCTGGTCTTGACCTTTCTTATTTTGGTCAGATATAATATTTGGTAATAGCATGAATTCAGAAAAGGCCCATTTTTACCGTATCTTTTAAAACTTTATTGTTTTAATTGCACAAAATCTTAGAAGCTATTATTTTTGGGGGATTGGGGTCACACCCGGCAGTGCTTAGGGGTTACTCCTGGCTCTATGCTCAGAAATAGCTCCTGGGGGACAAGAGAGATAGCATGGAGGATGGTTTGAATCCTGGCACCCATATGGTCCCCTGAAACTGCCAGGAGGAATTTCTGAACATAGAGCCAGCAGTAACCCCTGAGCGCAGCTGGTGTGACCCCCCAAAAAGAAAGAAATCACTCCTGGCAGGCTCAGGGGACCATATGGGATGCCGGAATTCGAACTACCGTCCTTCTGCATGCAAGGCAAACACCCTACCTCCATGCTATCTCTCCCGCCCTCAAAACTTAGAAACTAGGGGCTCGGAGAGATAGCACAGCGGTGTTTGCCTTGCAAGCAGCCGATCCAGGACCAAAGGTGGTTGGTTCAAATCCCAGTGTCCCATATGGTTCCCCGTGCCTGCCAGGAGCTATTTCTGAGCAGATAGCCAGGAGTAACCCCTGAGCACCGCCAGGTGGGGCCCAAAAAATCAAAAAAAAATTACCAAAAAAAAAACCTTAGAAACTATTCTTATAGAAAAATTAGTTGTTGAGGCTGGAGAGATGGCACAGGTGTAGGGCATTCACTTTTAAGCTGCCAACTCTGGACAGACCCAGGTTTGATCCCCAGAATCCCACATGCTTGCCAGGTGTGGCCAAAGCCAGAGTAACCCCTGAGCACAGGCCAGGTGTGGCCCAAAATCCAAAAGAAAAAAAAGATGCAAGAAAAATTCGTTGTTAATAGGTTCAACAAGTTCATTATAGACAAGTTACCTCTACAATCTCTTTTGGTCCAAAAATGAGATAGCAAGACCTGAAAGGGGGATATGTATAACTGCACATATTCATTAGCCCTGTCTGAAGCAGACACTTGCCATGGTCTTATCCTGACTGGAGTGTAATTCTTTTTTTGTTTGTTTGTTTTGTTTGTTTGTTTTGGGTCACACCCGGCAGCTCTCAGAGGTTACTACTGGCTCTACGCTCAGAAATCGCTCCTGTCAGGCTTGGAAGATCATATGGGTGCTGGGATTCAAACCACCGTTCTTCTGCATGCAGGTCAAATGCCCTACCTCCATGCTTCCTCTCTGGCTCCTGGAGTGTAATTCTTTGCTCTTTTGCTTAGACATGTAACTTGCTTTGGTGACTGATATCTGTTAGAAATGCCAGTATAACAATTTAAAACCATAATAGTCCTTGAAAAATTGTTCTCACGCACTTTTTTGATCCTAATAATAAATACACAAGATAAACTAAGAAAAGAACATAGAGCAAGCCTGTCCAAAACACAAGTTGCAGTGAGAATAAGGGCCCTAGTTGCCACAGCCTGAAACAATGGCACTCAACAGAGTTCAACCTATCCCAGTGGATGGTCCAAGTTTTCTTATCCACATTATCTGTCTATCTTTCCTGTGCCAATACTGCTGTCCAGATTGGGATGATCACATGATTAAAGGGAACTTTATTTATAGACAAATAAAAAAGCAATTGAATTGCCATTCAGATTTTTTTGAGGGATTTTATTTGAAAACAGATTGTAATCAGTAAGGGATTACAAGTCTTCAGACTTGGAGACAGAAAAATTTCTTGAGTCCTATAAAACTTGATAATTTAACAAAAAAAAGTCAATTGAGCACAGATATTCAGAGCCCCAGAGAGATAAAAATAGATGGGAATTATAGATTTGGTGTACATGTGTGTTTCCAGCCCATGCATGTAGTGTCTGCATGCACATGTTGCCAACATCTTATCTTTTGAGATGTAGACTTTCATACTCTAACTCTGAGACATGTGCTGGACATGTCAAAGACATGGTCTTAGCTTTTGAGACCCCTGTTTCCTTCCCCTTCCTCAGTATTTTTGAATAAAATACCTGCTTTTACATAAAAAATTGGACTTAGTTCTGAAAGATTTCTCAGAGCCAAAAGATATGAAAACTGGCTTAGCTTAATATCTTCTAAGTTAGAAGTTTTATGTTTTGGTTTGTTTCTTTTTTAGGTCACACCCAGTGGCGCTCAGGGGTTACTCCTGGCTCTGCACTCAGAAATCGCTCCTGGCAAGTTCGGGGAACATATAGGATACTGAGGATTGAACCACCATCAGTCCTGGGTCTGTTGCGTGCAAGGCAAATGCCCTACCACTGTGCTATTGCTCTGGCCCAAAGTTGTATTTTTTTCATGAAAGTTATTTATCCTCATTCAGTATGTACACATGCAGACATATAATTGTATTTTAGTTAAGCTAAATAAATTTTTGCTTCTAGTTAAAGCTATTTTCCCAAATGAAAAAAGAGCAAAAAAATATTCTAAAAACAAAACAAAACAAAAAACAAAGTCAGCCAGTAATGTGATTGATATTTCCAAATTGCATGTTGAATGATGTATCACATAGCTTTTGCTGCATATTAGCCATCTTGAAATTTTGATGCCATGTAGAAATGTTATTGGGCTATTGAACCTCACTTTATTTTTTATTATTTTTTAATATTTTTATTTTAATCATGGTGGTTTACATGATATTCACAGTAATATTCCATTTACAAATAAACATTGAATCAGGGGAATTCCCATCACCAAGTTGTCCTCTCTCCACCTCCAATCTCATTCTGTCTCCCAAATCCTCCACCCTCTCCCC
>PVKC010054004.1:0-10048 GCA_004027635.1 Crocidura indochinensis | reverse complement strand
ATAGCCCCTGGCTTGGGGAATCATATGAGATGCCAGGGAACAAACCCAGGTTTATCCTGGGTCAATCACATGCAAGGAAAGCTCCCTACTGCTGTGCTATTGCTCAGGTCCCTACTTAACATATTTTAATGGTTTTATTTAAGCAACTTACTTTCCTATTACAGCAGATAACACTATTTAGTTTTTTAACCATTACAAAAATTGAAAATTTAAAGTGATTAGCAATTTAGTGATTAATATTATACTTTCCATAAAATGATTGTTTCTATTATTGGTGCATTGGTATATTGGTACATTGAGGAAGAACAATGTGCTTTTATAATTTCTCATTTATTTTTCTTTTATTTTTGGTTTTTGGGTCACACCCGGTAGTGCTTAGGGGTTACTCCTGACTCTACGCTCAGAAATCGCTCCTGGCAGGCTCAGGGGACCATATGGAATGCCAGGATTTGAACCACTGTCCTTCTGCATGCAAGACAAATGCCTTACCTCCATGCTATTTCTCCGGCCCCATACTTTCTCATTTAAATGATATATGTGTATATATGTATTCTTTAAGAATATTGAATAAGGGGGTCAGAGCAGTGGCGCAACCAGTAAGGCTGCCTTGCACATGCTAACCTAGAATGGACTACGGTTCGATCCTCCAGCGTCCCATATAGTCCCACAAGCCTGAAGCGATTTCTGAGTGCATAGTCAGGAGTGACCCCTGAGTGTCACCGAGTGTGGCCCAAAAACAAAACAAAAAACAAGCAAAAATATTGAATATGTTGAGAAAGAGTAATGCACTTTATGCTTTCTCATTTAAAAGATATACTGGTATATATTTATCTTTGCTATCATTCAGCCTTTCCCTGGTTTTACTGTGTAATTGCTACAAATAATCTTTTTAAATTCAAGTCAATAATTTTTAATTGGAGTTAAGTGTTTAGCTCCCTACAACAAGAGATGTCCTCATGTTCTTTTTACCTTCAAGTGTGAAAGAGAGGATATTAGAGTTTTTTTCACATGTTACTATTTCGTAGAATCAACACAAATTGTTGTTGCTATGTTTTTATCATGTTGTAGAACTTAAGCATTCTAATGAGTGCCATCCTTTTCTTCTTCTGACATGCTTTGTAAAAGGAGATAACTCAAAACTTTTTCCTCTCCAAAAATACATATTCTCTCTTGAACATCTCTCTCTCTGTCTCCCTGCATATTTCTGTAGATAAATTTCTCAAGATAAAGCTATTTCACTAAGGTAAAATAAAACAAAGTTTGTTTCTCCTGTATTGTCACTGACAGAAAAAGAAGGAAGCCTGTTCCTGGGCCTATTATAGTTCATTGTCTGTACTGTTTTCCCAGAATTCACTAAAAATTATAAAATAGACACTTAAGTAATTAAAAAATATTTCTCATCAACAGACACAGAATGGTCTCTTATTCTGCATGATATAAAGAAATACAATAGGGGGACCAAAGCATAGCACAGCACTTAGGGCATTTGCTTTGCACACAGATGAGCCAGGTTAAATTCCCAGCATCTCATATGGTCTGCCAGGCGTACCTTCTGAGAGCAGAGCCAGGAGAAACTGCTGAGCACTACAGGGTGTGATTCCTGCCCCCAAAAAATAACATTGTAGAAGAATAAAAACCCAGACTTACACAAGTACCATTATAGTATTTCAGTTATACAGAAAGAAACTTGAACAAAGTTAATTGTGCTTATAACAAATTATAGTTCATCCATATGATAAAATGTGCATTTCAAAAGAATAAATTATTGTTAACATAAAAATTAGATGAATCTGAGAAATATTTGGCTGAGCAAAATAAACATTTACAGATTTAGGAACTGGAGTTGTGGCACAGTTGGTAAGGCATTTGCCTTGCATGTGCTAACCTAGGATGGACCACTGTTCCATCCCCTGATCATCCCATCATCCCATATGGTTCCTCCCAAGCCAGGGGCGATTTCTGAGGATGTAGCCAGGAATAACTACTGAGTGTCACTGGGTGTGGCCCCAAAACAAAAACAAACAAAAAGAATATTTACTGGTTTATATGGCAGCGCATTTTTAAAATTAAAAAGTATAGTTATAATGATTCAAATATATCAATGTCAAAAGAATAGTTAAAAAATATTGATAATATCAGTGTCTGGGGCCAAAGAGATAAGGCAATAGGCAGGGCATTTGCCTTGCATGTGACCATCAGGGTTTGATTCCTGAGACCTCATATATTCCCTGAGCATTTTTCAGAGAGATCCCTGAGTGCAGAGCCCTTAGGACTGCCAGATGTGCCCAAAAACCACAAAAAAAGAATAAATTAATTAATTTTTAAATGTCATATAAGCCAATGTCATTTTCATAGTACTAATATTGAACTAAAGCTTTATAAGAAATTATATAATTAGAAGAAATTAGATTAGCAGTACATAGTAATGATTATTTTTGAAACCTCTATATGTCTAAAATTATTTCAATATTAAAAACTTTAAAATACGGGCTGGAGCAATAGTACAGCAGCAGGGTGTTTGCCTTGCACGCAGTCAACCTAGACGGACCTTGGTTTGATCCCCAGGTGTTTCATATGGTCCCTCAAGCCAGGAGCAATTTCTGAGTGCATATCCAGGAGTAACTCTTGAGTGTCAACAGGGTGTAGCCCAAAAAGCAAAAAAATATATATATATAATTATATATATTATTATATACTATTTTATATATATATATATATATATATATATAAAACTTTAAAATAGAAGTTGGAGGGGCCAGAGATCACAGTGGACACTTGCTTTGCACATGGCTGATCGAGGTTTGATTCCCTGGCATTATGTATTGATCCTCTAGCAATACCAGAAGTGATTCCTAAGAGCAGAGGCAGGTGTAAGCTCTGATTACTGTTGGCTGTGGTCTAAAAATCTAGGGTTTGGAGATATAATATAGCAAATAGAGTTTTGCCTTGCACACAGTCAACCCAAGTTTGATTCTCAATACTACAGATGGTCATCCCACTTATCCAAGGAGTGATCCCTAAGGGACCCCTAAGTCCCTAAGAAAGGAATAAGCCCTGAGCACTGACAGATATGACTAAAAAACGAAAACAGTTTCACAAAGTATTTGTATAATTTGTTCACAGTAGTTTAATAGAAAAAAATCTAAATTAAAACAATTGAAAATGAATTAAAAAAGGGGTTGTAGTGAGAATACAGTGCTAGGGCATTTGCCTTTCATCCAGACAACTCTTTATGATCCCCCAAACTCACAAAGAGTGATTCCTGAGCCCTGAGCACCCCAAGTGTTATTCCCTACCACCACCACCACCACCACCACCACATCACATCCAAATAAGTTAATCATCTAGGGCCAGAGTATTAGTATAGCAGGCAGGGGTCTTAACTTGCAGATGGCTGACCTAGGTTCAGTCATCTGCATCCTAACAGGGGTCTCAAACTCATGGCCCATGGGCTGTTTCCAGCCCTAGTACAACATTTTGTGGCCCTGCCCTAGAGGAATCTTTTTTTGTTTTGTTTTGTTTTGTTTTGGTTATTTGGGGCACACCCCCCAATGTTCAAGGCTTACTACTGACTTTGCACTCAAAGATCACCCTGACTTTGCCTCCTGCAGCCCCCAGGTAAATTGAGTTTGAGACCCCTGCAACAGTCTCCTGAGCAGAGAAGTATTCCTTGAGTGCAGAGCCAGGAGTAAACCCTGAACATCATAGAGTATGACCCAGAATCCAAAGACAACAACAAAAATACTAACTATAAGAAAACTAAAAGTACAAGTTGCAAAGGTTAAAATAAAAACTCATGATAAAATCTAAATCACAGAAATACAGTACAAGTAGGTTTATTAATATCAATTGATATAGATCAAGATATTAATTAAAGAGAAGTCTTGAGTAATAAAGCTGTTAATTCACCAAGAAGATATAATAGTCCTAATATGTGCCTAATAGCAAATCTTTATTTAAAATTTATTTTATTTCAACATTGTGGTTTACAAAGTTGTTGTATTAATATAGTTGTTTCCGGCATTCAATGTTCCAACATCAATTTTACTACAACTGTAACATTCCCTTCACTATTGTACCCAGTTTCCCACCCATCCCCAAGCCAACCCCCTTAGTTCTAACAAAATAATTTATGTTATATAATTTGTTTCAACTAAATGATAATGGAATTATTGAAAAAAGTTTCAGTAAAGAAAATTGTTATATTTTACAATGGGTCATTAAGTCATTGTCTGAAGATTTAAGAAGCTATTAGTTGCTAGTTAAGCATTCTGTATTATTATTTAACTTAGATGGACTCTATGCGACATTTACTGGGATTTTTGTATTGAGGCATTTGGAGGGCTCAAGAATTCCAGGATCTGTGGAACTGCCTGATGAATTGACATGGCAGCAGCTGTTGGACATGGTTGTGGCTGAGAGGGTTTCTGGAAAGGGTGAAGGAGATTGCCTTAGCCTTAGAAAGACCTAAGAGTTGTAGACCTTGGAGTTGTTGTCATTTTGGTGTCTGAGCAAAGATTAGTTGTGGAGCAGTGAAGTAAAGTTGGGCCATTGACATAATAGCGATTGTTACTAAAACATTTTTAAGAAACAAAATATACTGTCATGGGAATAACTACCGATTCCATGCATGCTCATTTACTCTCCCCTAGGTCCTTTTCTGATGTATGGAGCACTTCTGTTCCATCATGGATGATAAAATTAGGCCTCTGTATCTAGAGATTTTGGTATCTGCATAGGTCAAAGAATGGAGTCTATGATGAAGTCTTTCTTTACGGTTCTAGAAGTTCTGTTCCATCACTGTTCTTTTAATCAATCTTCTGTAGTTGGTGGTCTTGGCTTTTGCACTGACCCTAGGATGAAGTGTAGGATAGAATCTTACATTATGTTTCCAGAAGACCTGTTCAGTTGCAGTTGTCTCAGTTATACCTATCACAGTATACTTCAAGGGCGGAGAAACCCTGTATCTATTAGGCCCAGGGAATTCCCTTTCTATTTTCCCCAATATTTACTGTGCTTATGCAGGAGAAAAAAAGCAGCACACAAAATAATTTGGGGGGGGGTAGTTATTAGTTATTGTTGTTGTTGTTGTTTTCAATTATTCCGCTTTGTTTTGTTTTTATTTCAGGACCATGGTTAGTGTGTGATGTTTGTATTCATTGCTGTGTTGCGTTTTTGGATCTTTTTGCTTGATTTTCCTTTTGTATGGTTGATGTGTTTCTTTTTTGTTTTTTGTTTGTTTGTTTGTTTTTGGGTCACACCCAGCAGTGCTCAGGGGTTACTCCTGGCTATATGCTCAGAGATCACTCCTGACAGGCTCGGGGGACCATGGCCCCTCTTGATGTGTTTCTCTTTTTTTTTTTTTTTTTTTTTTTTTTTTTGGTTTTTGGTTTTTGGTTTTTGGGCCACTCCCAGCGGTGCTCAGGGGTTACTCCTGATTATCTGCTCAGAAATTGCTCCTGGCAGGCACGGGGGACCATATGGAACACCAGAATTCGAACCAACCACCTTAGGTTCTGGATCGGCTTGCAAGGCAAACACCGCTGTGCTATCTCTCCGGGCCCCGTGTTTCTCTTTCTTTTTACTTTCTTCTCTCAAATTAATATTTATAGCCTCTACAAGGACTCTACCCATTCTTTCTTGTTTGATTCTTTTTTTTTTTTTTTTAATTTTTTTTTTTTGGGTCACACCCAGTGACGCTCAGGGGTTACTCCTGGCTATTTGCTCAGAAGTTGCTCCTGGCAGGCACGGGGGACCATATGGGGAACCGGGGATCGAACCGCGGTCCGACCTAGGTTAGCACAAGGCAAGGCAGGCACCTTACCTTTAGCGCCACCGCCCGGCCCCCCTTCTTGTTTGATTCTTACCCCCATTTTTTTTTCTTTTCCTTAAATAGAATCACATAACTTGAACCAACTTGTTCTGCCTTTTAATTTGCGGGGGAAACAGTGAAGGGCAACAAGACCAAACAGTTTATGATCACTAAGTGGTAATAAAAATGATCGGACTTAAATACCAAACCCAATCCAATGACAACAGAATTGATACACAATCTACAACAAGATAGACACAGAGGGAACCACTTATACTAGCACCCCGGGAGGGTAAAGGAGAGGAATATGGGATGCATGCTGGGAACAAGGGTGGGAGGTCGACTTTGGTGGTGGGAATTTCCCTAATCTAATGTCAATATATACCTAAAATATTACTGTGAAAGATATGTAATCCACTTTGGTCAAAATAAAAATCATTATAAAAATGACTGTAACAACAACAACAAAGAAACATAATATACCTCCTGAAATTTATTTTTGGTTTTGGGGCCACACCCAACAGTTTCTAGGGGTTACTCCTGGCTCTGTGCTCAGAAATCGCTTCTGGCAGGCTTCAGGGGCCATATGGCATGCTAGGATTCGAACCACTGTTGGTCTTGGGTCTACTTCTTGCAAGGCCCTACCACTGTCCTATCTCTCTGGCCCTCTCCTGAATAATTTATGAAGGCTAGATTTTCCCCATACCTATACCAGACTGGCACTTTTTAAGAAAACTACATATCAGTGTCCTTCATGAATGTGAAGATTAACTAAATATTAGTAAATCAAACCCAAAATGCAAATAAATATTTTGTGCCATTTATATAAGCTTTTATATGAACATTGGGTTAATTATTGTGATTTACTTAATTAACAATGTAAAGATTGAAAATGTGTGATTAGTTTGTAATATGAAAGAATTTAACTTTATAATAAGAATTTGATAGAATTCAATAGCCATTCATGATAAAACTCAGCAAATTAGAAGTACAAAGGTCTTTTCTTCTCTTAATAAAAGGCATTGTAAAAAAACTCACAATGTACTGCAGGTTCAAAGACTGAATGGTTTGCTACTAAGATCAGGACCAAGGACAAGAGGGTTTGTTCTCAGTATTTTGTTCCATTTTGTTCAGTTCAACTTTGTTCTTAGTACAGTAAGACTAGAAAAAGAAAGGCTCTTTGTTTGAAATAACTAAATACAATTATTTATCTTTACAGAGAGGATATTTTATATAAATCCCTAAAACTATTTAAAATGGGTAAAGGTCACAAGATTTATGTCCAATTTTTTGTTTGTTTGATTTTATTTTTGGACAACACCCAGCAGTGTTCAGAGGTTACTCCTGGCTCTGCACTCAGCAATTATTCCTGGCAGACTCTGAGATCATATGGAATGCCAGGGACTGAACCACATGCAAGGCAAATGCCCTCCCCACTGTGCTATCGCTCTGTCCCCCTTATGTCCAATTTTTTAAAAAATAGTTTTTGGCTCTGGGAGAAAGGTCACATCCTTGTAATTCTTAGGGGCTATACCTGGCTTTATTATCAGGGTTTATTCTTGGTGGTATTCAATACATTGTGGTACTGGAAATGGAATCACATCTCCAGCTCGCAGAGTATATTCTATTGAGATATCCCCAACTGTGAAGAAAGAAAGACTCATTTGTACACAGATTCTCTGTGAAGTGCAATCAGGGCCAATCCCAGCCAAGTCATGCTGTCAGATAACAAAAGATTTCCTTAGATGCTGTTGAATCATGTTGGAAATTCTTTCCTTCTGTTAAATCATTTGAGTAATTCTGCTAAGGGATTAAGTTAAAAGTTATCTATTCATTGATAGAAGTAAGAAGAAAATTAAAGATTTTATAATAAGGAGCTGAAACATTATTATATTGTATTTATGATTTGTAATAATGGAAAAATAATACAAGGATTATGGCTTTTGCTTTGCATGTGGACAACACTGTCTTTCCCAAGCACCATATTTGATCCCCTGAGCACCATCAGAAGTGATAGTAAGACCCAAGCACTGTCAGGTGTAGCCTCCCAACCCCACGAAAAAAATTCTATAATGAGTTTCCAAGTAATTGCATTTGTGTTAATATATAGTTACTTATCGAATAGACTGTTTCAAGGTGATGTATTTAAGTACCAATTCCAATCAAATAAACTCTTCTTCTTGTGTGGTACTTAACTATTAATTGGCTACAGTTTCATATTAGTAATGTGCAGATATTTTTCTAGTCACATCTTCTAAGGAAATGAATACTTCTCATATCTATTTATATGACTATGTGAACATTTCTCATTACTTATGGGTTTTTATTATTAGTCACGTGAAATTACAATTATTTGTGCTTGAGTTTTATTTGTACAGTGTCTCAACAATCCCTTCACCAGTGTCCATTTTCCTCCACAAATGCCCCCCTATGCCTGCCTCCCATCCCACTTGTTAACCTCTATGAGGGGACTTTTATATATATATATAAAAGTTCCCTCATAGAGGTTAACAAGTGGTTAACAACTTTATATATATATATAAAGTTTTCTTCCACAAATGCCCCCCTATGCCTGCCTCCCACCCACTTGTTAACCTCTATGAGGGAACTTTTTTTTTATATATATATAAAGTTTTCATTGTGGGTTACTGTGTTGTTCATATGGTTAATTTTACTGCCCTTTAGCATTCCCTTTTCCTCCTGGTTAAATGCCTCCTTCCACCATAGTTGTCCTATCCCCGTGCCACCAAAGTTGTATGTTTCCTATTAAATACTAGCTTGCATATTTTTTCCTTTGTCTTTGAGTATTTGTTATTCCATCATTATGTTTCTTTATATCCCACACATGAGAGAAATTCTGTTTTGGTCTCTCTCCCTCTGACAATCTTCACTCACCATGACACTTTTCAAGTCCCTTCATGGGACTTGGAAAATTGCATGATTATATTGTTCCTTGTGGCCAAGTAATATATCATAGTTTCTTTTTCCAGTCATCTACTCTTGGGCACTTCGGTTTATTTTCAGATTTTGGATATTGTGGATAGCAGAGCATGGAAAAAAGGGATATAAATATCTTTTCTTCATCCATGCCAACATTGGTTGTTTTTGATGTGTACCAGTCTCTGCAGTGTGGTGATATCTTATTGTTGTTTTGGTTTGCATTTCCCTGATGATAAGTGATAGAGAGCACTTTTTCATATGCCTTTTGGCCATTTATTTTTCTTCTTTAAAAAAATGTTTTTACGGACCAGGCGGTGGCGCTGCAGGTAAGGTGCCTGCCTTACCGCGCTAGCCTTGGACGGACCACGGTTCGATCCCCCGGTTCCCATATGGTCCCCCAGGCCAGGGGCGACTTCTGAGCTCATAGCCAGGAGTAACCCCTGAGCGTCAGTGGGTGTGGCCCAAAAACCCCAAAAAAAAAAAAAATGTTTTTACTACTTAATTTAAACACCATTGTTTACAAAATTGTTAATATAGTCGTTTCTGGCATTTAATGGTCCAACACCAATTATACCACCATAGTAACATTCTCTGTTTTTACCATTGTCCCCAATTTCTAACACAGCTCAAGCCAGCATCTGTGGCAAGCACAAAATAATTTAAATTGCTTATTTCAGCTAAATGGTAATGGAATTATAGGAAACAATTTCATTTAAAGAAAATTTGTGAAAAATCATGTTATCTCACAATGGGTCATTAAGTCATTGAAGGTTTCCTAAGCTGCTTGTTGCTATTGTTTTTGTTTGTTCAGCTTAGTTAGCCTCTGTGCTGCTGCACATCTAGTTTATTGTGCTCCAGGAATACTAGGATCTCTGGAGCAGGGATAATGAGTTGCTACTATGGCAGCTACTATGGGAGGTGGATGTGACTGCTGTATGGCAGGGGAGAGAGGAAGACTGCTCGCTCTCACTCCCAGAAGACCTTAGTGCTTTCATTTCCTGCCAGTATATCTGAAGTTGTCAGTTGGGTGTCACTGCTGAGATTAGTTGTGCACTAGTGAAGTTGGGCTATTAGGGCGGCAGCAATTGTGGGTGTGGGTGCAGTTTCCAAGGCTTTGGCAGGTCAGGGACACAGCCTATCCTCCTCCTGACAGTGCCCCAGAGTTTTTAGCTGTGAGACCCATGGACTCTTGAATTTTAGTGGCTTGACTTCCATCTCTTTTTTTTTTTTTTTTTTTTTTTTTTTTTTTTTTTTTTTTTTTTTTTTTTTTTTTTTTTTTTTTTTTTTTTTTTTTTT
>PVKC010054003.1:0-10045 GCA_004027635.1 Crocidura indochinensis | reverse complement strand
GAATGGAGAATCCTTGATAACATAGGATAAAACAAAGGACCGGATACTTTGCTACTTTATTTTGGGGTGTTTATTTCTGTAGCATTCTTTTTTTGTTTGTTTTTGTTTTTGGACCACACCCGGCAGCGCTCAGGGGTGACTCCTGGCTCTGGGCTTAGAAATTACTCCTGTCAACTTCAGGGGACCATATGAGAGGGATGCTGAGGATCAAGCTCAAACCAGTGGTTACTTGCGTGCAAGGCAGATACCCTATCCTCTGTGCTATCACTCCAGCCCCTTTGGCATTCTTTTATAATACAGAGTGCAATATACTTTTATTTTATCTTTTTACTTTAAGTTCATCCACAGCCCCGCTAACCCTTTCCCTATACTAAAATACTATATCCAAATGAAGACACTTAATAGGAAATGATGTTTGATATATTTGAAGACAACAACTTCACCTAATTTGATGATTTCTAACTAACCGGGCAGGAAATGTGTATGAAAGAATCTTATTCTTTGAGTCAGAGTAGGGTTTTAGTTCCTCTCCCACCAGCTGCCCAGAGCTCTGGGCTATTATTTTCCCTTTAAACATATCACCTGCTTCAAATGAATTAGCAGGATAACTTAAGTTCATGGAAGTAATTCTGTTGTTCTTGGCTGAAGCCAAAATATACTTTGTGTGAAGGGATAGAAGCAAGAAATAGTTCTGCCTCAGTTCAAATGAAGGCTTATATTGAGAAAAATCTCAAGGGGGTCTAGGAAAAAGATTATAGCCGGACAGCTGGAACAAATTTGGGAGACAACTGTTTTCTTCAATGAACAGTCTTCTTTTGAGAATAATAGGGCAGTATGGCTTGATGGTAAAGCCTTAGTTAGGGTTTCTTATTAGTCCTGCTACCTTACAGGTATATGATCTTGGACAAACTGTTCTGCTTTTTCTAAAATCTTGGTTTCCTTATCTGCAGCATAGAGGATAATTGCAGGCATGAAGTCATGACTTGCATGAATAACTTAGTTCTGTACCAGACGCATATTAAGGGTCAAAGACAATTCTAGTTGATATTATTTGTTCTTATTTCCATATCATCATAGACATCATCATCATCATAATCATCATTATTATTTATTCAGAATTCTCGGGGGATTATTTTTTAGATTTTTTTGTTTTATTTAGGAACATAAACCGAAACTCTTGTTCATGGTTTCCAGTATTTTTATGTTTCCTTAAAGAAAAGTATTTCAGAAGGAAACAAATATTGATACAAAATAGTTTTATTTAGAGCAATGAAGGGAGACAGGTCAGAGAAATAGTACACTAGGTAAGGCTCTTTTATTGCATGCAGTCAACCCAGTTTCAATCTCTGGTACTACATATGGTCACCCAACTCTGAGGAATGATCCCTGAGAACAGAGCCAAGAGTAAGCACTGAACACTGCCAGGCAGTCTCTAAGACAATAAAAATGTAACAAAGAAAATGTAAGAGGGGAGAGAGAAATGTTGTGATTTGATGCAGTCAATAGAGAGAATGTTCCCATGACCCTCATATTTGAATTTGGGCTTTTACATAATAATTTTCACAGAACCAAAGATGCCATTATTATGTGAGCACTTTTCCTATATAATACTTCTTAACACAGAGACCTCCACATTTCTTTTGGAGGTGTTCCACCTTTCACTCTCACAAATCACCCTTTTCATTTCACTAAATATTACTTGGGGCACTGACTGAAGTAAACTAGTAAAGGGTTGGATTAGATGACCTCTTTGTCCCTTTGAGACTATGATTCTATGAGTCAGTGTTTAAGAAAAATTGAAGGGCTATTTAGTGATGAGTGACAGTTCTGTCCTTAAAGAACAGAGAACTCACTGTGACAGAAGGCATGCTGAAGATCCCAGGATCATGAATTATATCCCTACTACCCTCTGGCAGAACAAGAAAGAAATCTTATAGACAAATTGCACTGCGAGAAAGATTATGGATTCAAAGCTCCAATGACTTCCAGCCAGCCTGACTTTCAACCAGCTAGCACATCAAACTATATATAGCAAGTGCCAAAGGCCACCCCTGTACATTTGTCAAAACAAAAAAAATGGAAATCTCTTCAGAGTCCCAGGAGAATAAAATAGTGGCCAAGTCCATGTTTACGAATCTTTCTCCTTTGCTGGCTACAGCTGTGGTAGAGAGTTCAAAAAACAATAAAAGTCATCATCTGTAAACGTGTGGCTTTTAAGAGAGAGAAAAAAAGACCATAATGACGGAATTTAAATGCTAGTCTGTCTTATTCCATTTACCATCAAGTGGGGGTGGCCCAGCAAGAGAAATGAGATCATTTCCCTCTGAGGGCTGGTAGGGCTTTTCCATATTCATTCTTCTTCCCACATCAGGTTTTAGTAGGCATCAACACATCAGCAGTTGCTGAAATGTGCCACAACTTGGTAAACCAGGCATCCATCCATCCTGGACTGGAAAAGATACCTACATCTGCAACACCTTATACTAGTCAGTCACTTTGTTCTCTTCATAACTTGTCAGATGGTGGGAAAAGGCTAAAGAGGGACTTCTAGTTTACTGCCTGGCACATTTCATTACTGACTTGTGGGGACTGTAGTGACCATCCAGCCTTCCTGAGGCCATTTGAAATATTCCTTTCTTCCTTGCATTCTTTTTCTATATCTGGTATTCTTGATTCTGTTACTTAGTTGGCTGTGAGCCTAGAGAGTCTGGTGATCTTGGGAAGGGAAGAGAAAGGAAGTTGTTTACCATCAAGAACACACAAACGCATGCACATATATACATAACCCAAACATCCTAAGCCCTAAAGTATCATATCATATCAGTATGCTGCTGGGAATGGGATTCTAAACATTTCTGCTTCTCCGACTTAAAAATTGTTCCCTTAAAAATGAAGAAAACCAACTACAAGCATTCTTGTGATCATGGTGCTTAAATAAAGATTTATTCTTAAAAAATGAAGAGCTACAAGTATGCAACAAGCAATGCAGTAGTGCACCCCCTTACAACAAACCCATGCCACACCAAGGTTGTAGTTGAAGTCTCTGTTTCCTCATCCACCCTGTACTCCACTGAGATCTATTTTAACCTCCTCAAAAAGGACTATTGTAAATTGTTTCCTATAAAACGTTTTCTTTCGTACTTATTTGCCTATGTATTTGTACAGCAGCTATATAAAATAAGCGGAAAGGTAGGTTTTTCCCTGAGTTACCTTTTCAGTGTCATTGTTCTTTATCTTGACCATATCTTGCTTCGACAATGAACAATTCATCCAAGCTTGGATGGGCAAATAAGTAGTTGTAGTAGTAGACATATTTTTCCATGTCTATACCAGACTATATTCCAAGACCAATGACTATTTTTCTGGATTATCCATTTTTGGGGCATCACACCCGGCAGTGCTCAGGGGTTACTCCTGGCTCCATGCTCAGAAATTGCTCCTGGCAGGCACGGGGGACCATATGGGGCACCGGGATTCGAACCGAACACCTTTTGCATGAAAGGCAAACGCCTTACCTCCATGCTATCTCCCGGGCCCCTGGATTATCCATTAAATATATCTACTATTTTCTTCCCATTAGGACACATTAAGCTTTTCTGTCTTTGCTATGTTTGGGAGGCACATAGTTACATACCAGTGGTGCTCAGGGTCTATTTCTGGCTTAGTGCTCAGGAGTAATCCCTAGCAGTGCTTGGTAGGCCATATATGGTGCCAAGGTTTGAACTTGGATTGGTGTGATGCAAGTCCCTTAACTATATCTTCTGCTCCAACAGTACTATCATTTGTAGTATAAGATAAATGGAGAATTTGCAAACAAATTCATGGTACTGAGATAATAAACTGGGGTTATTTTCAGTATAGGCAAGTCGAGGAGATATCAGTTATTTAAACTTTTAGAGTCTCTTTGGTAGTCAGAAGTATTGAGATGAGAGTACAAATTTCTTGTCTCCTAGATTATAATCTAGACTTGAGGGCCTTGGCTTAATAAAATTATGTTTATCTTCATCGTAATATTAGTAGGAGGCTGGGGCCCGGGAGATAGCATGGAGGTAAGGCATTTGCCTTTCATGCAAAAGGTCATCGGTTCAAATCCTGGTGCCCCATATGGTCCCCTGTGCCTGCCAGGAGCAATTTCTGAGCATGGAGCCAGGAGTAACCCCTGAGCGCTGCCAGGTGTGACCCAAAAACCAAAAACCAAAAACAAACAAACAAAAAAAAATATTAATAGGAGGGCTGGTGAAGGGAGAGAAGGGTATTAGAGACCAAACTGACTTTGTGGAAGGCACCATCCAAAATGTAGTCAGCCAAATATTGGAAGGGCAGTCAGAGACTTCAGAATCCCAGACCTTTCTTGGAGCTGGAGAGATACAGTGGGTAGGGCACTTGCCTTACACTTGGTTGACGTGGATTTGCACCCCAGTACCTCACATGATCTCCTGAGCTCTGCCAAGAATAAACTTTGAGCCCAGCCAGATGTGACCCTAGAACAAAACAAAAACAAAAATATCCCAGACCCTTCAAAGTTTCACACAAGGCATAGATTCCCTACCTAAGCTACCATGTTAAGGTGCTCTTTTTTTCACTTGAAATCCTGGCCCAGTTGTTTCCCCCTTTTCATGACATTCTGGCTCAGAAATTTTAAGTTAATATTTCTGAAAGCTATTAGATGGCTCAGGGGTTTTGCAAGCATAAAGCTGTGAATTCTATCCCTGGTGTTCTGTCAGAAATCCCTGGCATTGTAACAGAGTGTGCTAGTATCTCAACTGTACAGTACAGGCTGTGTGAGCAGCACAGTGAGTACGCAATGCCTGGTTGAATACAAAACTAAAAGATTATGACTCTTGACAAGTAAATACATATGCAAGCAGTGTGACTTAAGTGTACGTTTCCACAAGCAATTGTGTGCATGATTCTAAGTCATTTAAAAACAATAAAGGGAAGGGAAGAGAAGGTGGAGAAGCAACTATATCTTGGTCTAGATATTCTTTGTCAGTATTTTATCTCTACTGAATTTTTAAAATCGCTCATTTGTCAACTCAAATCCAAAACCACCACATTTCCACCTTCGAAATGCAGCCCACCTACAAACAAAACAACAAAGCAAAAGGATTGGTTCTTCTCAATAGTTCAGTTCAACAATTTGGGATTATCAGTAAGATTCCTTTTATTTACCTCCTCCCATAACTGGCTAGTTCCCTATCCAGTTAGATTTCCTTATGAAAGATTTATTTGTGCTCCCTCTTCATCCTCACTGCCATTGCTCTTGTCCTTGTCCATGTGACCTGGGTAGCTGCTATATTCTCCTCATGTCTTCATCCTATTGTTCTCCTACCCAGCTCTAGTTATCCTCATGCAGCCCAAAAATTTTAAATGTTTTGGTACCCATGCTATGTTTAATCTGTTATGCCAAGTGAAAGACATTTCAGCTTATTCAGTATTATTCTAAATAGCAGGTCGGCCTAGGGTCAAGGAACAAAGGTTAAGAAGGGTTTATTTAGGAAAATAAAAGGAAATTCCTTTAAACAAGACCTGGTGCACAATGAAGTAGCTTGCTCAATGCTGAATTCCCTGTCCCCAAGGAGATGTACAATCGGAAGCTCAAAGTTACCTGCCAAGGATTTTGTAAAAGAAATTCATTCATTAAGATGCAGCAAACCACTATTGACATTAAAGATGATAGCTAGTGATATCAGAACACTGATTCCATGCCAGACACATTCCTTGTGGTTTGTATATGCTAAGTAGTGAATTGTCCTATCAGCTCTGAAGTAGATAACTGATTTCATTGTCATTTTACAGTTGGCTTCCCATTAGCAATTAAATATATAGAATGTAGATAAGTACCACAGTTTCCATCTTGGCTCTGTCACTTTCTGGATGAATAATTTTGTATAATAAGATGCATAACCTCTTGTTATGAGCCCATGGCCTCTTGTCTTCTTATCTGTAAAACGGAGGAGGAACTTCTCCATTTGTTGCAATACTGTGAGAATTATTATTTCATTTCACCTATGTAAAGTTCTGCTTGGCCCAAAGTAAATACTGGAATGTCACCATTAATCTTGTCTTCATGATATGGTTTTGTTTGAGAAATCTGGCTATATTTCTTTTATTTCCTCCATGTCACTACCTCTGACTGCCCATTGAGTAATTCTTCATTTTATATGTACTTATGGCCACCAATGTTGTGATGAATAACCCCCCCCAATTCCCCATGAAATGTAAAACCTTACTTCATCACTAACAGTGTACTAATGATTAACATTTTTCTCAGTCAAATCAAGGTGAGACTACACTCTCATTTTCCTTCTTAAGGACTCCATTTTATTGACTTCTCTAAGACAATAAGTAGCTGATCGATAATGACTAACCAGTCCCCATTTCTCTGCCTGTTATGTATCAGCTTCAGAGGTACTCGTGCTTCCTGTCTCTAATCCTATTTATAACAAAAGAGTCTTTGTGGGCATATTTCCATTATACTTATATCCTGCTCCCCCTGTATGCCTTTCTTCCATGCTGAACCTCATAAGTCTGTTCACAGTTTATAGATCTCGAAGCATTTCCTCAGTACGGCTCATTATTTCGTCTGTTAGAGAAAGTTATATGAAATAACCCGACAAAGAGACAACTGTCTGCTAGAAGCAGTTTTTTCTTTTATTCCTTTGATACCATCCTCATTTTGGCTTAGAAGCTTTGCATGAAAGGCTGAGGGGGGGCATTTTCCCTTTCAGCAGGAATAAATTGGTAGCTATCGTCAAGACCATGCTTCTCAAACCAGGTGCCACCACTTAGCCTAATGTTTCATGATGTGTCACCCAGAAAATTATGAGTTGCTTGAATTGATTTCTTCCAAACAGCTGAGCTGCAGCTTTTGTCTCTATTGATGTTTGTCTCAATTGCTGAAAGTGAGTTACTTCCAGACAGAAAAAAAATTGGTTTGTCCTATAAAGAAATGTCATTAACTCACAGCATCTAGTCTATAATTAAATGGTTTGAGGATATTCTTTTTCATCCAATGCAGCTTCTTTTGTTGGTTTAAACTCTTTTTGGAAAAACCAGTTCTTAACTCTTTTCTCCCTCCTCTTACAACAATGTGGCATGTCATTATCCTTTTTATTAGTAAAGCTTAATTACACTGAATTTTAAATCTACGGATGTATTTTCACATTTAATCACACAAATCTTGGTTGAATATTTGTAGGTTTCCCAGTTAAGCCTTTTGGGATAAGAAACTGTGCAAATATTGGTCTGTCAGGGAGGTTATTATATTTATTTTCTTTTTTGTATGTAGGGTTTGAGGGCCACAAATGGTGATGCTTAGAGGTTACTCTCCAACTCTATACTTGGAGAAGTCTGATGATTCTTTGGATAAAACCCAGGCTTCCTACATTAAAAGTATGCATATAGTCATTCGCACTCCTCTTGTTCTCAGCGAGTTTCTAATATTTTGGAGGATTCAAGACATTTTTAAAGCAAGTAGAGACCATCTAGAGACATCTATAATAAATTAAATATATTTATTATATTGAAATGTCCCCAAAGAATGATGGCTTTTACATAAGTCTCCCACTGCTAGTGAATAGACCATAGAGAGTGAAGTGGGCTGAATATAAGGCAAAGACGTTTGTCTTGCTCATGGCCAACATGGATTCTAGCCCCATCACCACATAAGGGTCCTCTGAGTCTTCCAGGAGTGACCATGATCTCAGAACCAGGAATAAGTCCTGAGGATATGGGTGTGGTCTCAAAGTTAAAAAAAAAAAAAACTGCAGAGGGTTTATCTGAACAATGTGGTCATCTGTCTTTTTTTTTTTGTTTGTTTGTTTTTAGGCCACACCCGGTGACGCTCAGGGGTTACTCCTGGCTATTCGCTCAGAAGTCGCTTCTGGCAGGCGCGGGGGACCATATGGGGAACCGGGGGATCGAACCGCAGTCCGTCCTAGGTTAGCGCAGACAAGGCAGGCACCTTATCTCCAGCGCCACCGCCCGGCCTCCTCATCTGTCTTTCAATTAGCTGCAAATGGCTAAGTAAAAGGAAGTACAAGGCATTTTCACCTGGAAATTATACAGTCATCTTTCCTTCACCACATAACACACACATATTTCTATTCTTTATTAAATAATTGTATTTTTTATTGTATTTTTATTGTATTTTTTTATCGAAAAAAAAAAGAAAAGTTTCATCTCAAAGAAACCACAAAATATAAGTCATTATCACCACAACCTAAACCAGTAGAACATAATAAACACTTACATTCATATATTTGATAAGGTATCAGCAGGAGTCACATCAATTCTTTCACTTCTGGCTCAGTTTTTCTGTTTGAAGATATAAAGATAGATTAGAGATTGCTTGTATATTTATTTAAATATTCACCAATATCAACAAAGAGGGTATTTTATAGCAACAATGTGAGAAGAGCTATATTTCTTCAAATAAATGCCTTAGTTTATGAGTGTTAACCTAGAAACTTTTATAATTTATCTTTTCACATTTTAAAACCAGGTATAGAAGTTTCTTATGTTTAAAATAACTGAGTTGGCAAAAAATATAACATCATTATTCACAAAGCCACACAGAGAAATTAAGTACCTGATTCTGGAAACACCTACTAAATGGACATTGGCACGACAGGCTAAGGAAGTAGAAATTCTGAAAAGTAGGATTTGGGGACAGTAGACGTAGGTATTGGAATCAACAACAGCTATGTCTTTTTTTCAGAGGCATAAATATTGTATTAATAACAAGGGTATAACAAAATTCACATGGGAGCATCTTTCTGAAGTGGGTTCTGACATCTGTACCATTTTGGAAGTGGTATTAATGATCTTTTATCATAACCCCACATATTTTCTTTTATATACATTATGTAATGGAGTTCACTGATAAATTTGTACATATGAAAAGCCTATTCAGGTATGGCCATTACTTCTCCCAAGCATGAACCAGTCTTTTTATGAAGTGTATTTGTTGTATACATGCACTTTATTGATTTTTTACACAGCTAAGAAGTTGTTCATCGTGAATCATCTGGTTTTGCCTCCTTTATATGTCTCCCTACAAACTGAGAAAAGGAAAAAAAATGTGGATGGGACCCAGGGACCAAATGGTCTCAGGAGCATAGAGTGGAAATAAAAAATGGTCAGCCCTAATTACCCAAATCAATGCCAACGTCAGTGGAAATAAGAGACCCAAACTATAACAAGCTAAACACAAAATGGACCGGTTACACTAGCAGTCCAGGAGTCTAAAGGTGGAGCTATGGTATCCATGCTGGGAACTCTGGTGGAGCGAGGTTAACATTCGTGGTGGGAACTGCCGTTATGTAGCTGTCACTATGTTACTGGAATACAAGTGTGAAAGACTTGTAAAAATAGTTGTTCATGATTGAGTTTCAGACATAGTGTACAAAACTCTTCAGAGCATATTTCCTGTCACCAATGTCCCCAGCTTCTTTCCCCTCTGCCTGCTTCTGTGGCAGACATTTTACTTCTTTCTGTCCCTTTTTTTTCTTTCAGACACTGTTTAGCAATATTGTTATTAAAGAGGTATCATGCATATCACTTTGTCTCCGTTCATCTCTATGTCTCTGTGTCTGTGTCTCTCTCTATCTCTCTGTCTCTGTCTCTCTGTCTCTCTCTATATTTCTGTCTCTCTGTCTCTCTCTGTCTCTGTCTCTGTGTCTCTCTTTCTTTCTCTCTGTGTCTCTCTCTCTTTCTTTGTTCATCAATGACCCCTGCTGGTGCTCAGGAATCATATACACTGCTGGGAATTTTAACTAGGGTTGGTAGGGAGGAGGAAAGGCTTTACCCCCCCTTAATAACGCCCCTATGAGTTTGTTTGTTTCCTTGTAAGTTTACCATACTCCACCTATATAACATGAAGAATCTTGCCCTAAACTCACTCTGCATTGATATCACTACCATGTCTATGCAGCCTGGTGACTAATCTTACCAAAACTCCAGGTATGCTGGCATCAGGAGCTTTATATATATATATATATATATATATATATATATATATATATATATATATATATATATA
>PVKC010054002.1:0-10043 GCA_004027635.1 Crocidura indochinensis | reverse complement strand
AAAAAGCCCCCCAGCCTTCCACAGACTTCTCTTTTATCCATTAGAGTCAGGTACCACCCTAGGGTAGGGGCAGAAAGCCAGGTCACACCCTAGAGTAGGGTCCAATCACTGATCAGGGTAGGATCAGGGTGGGTCCAGAAATGTTTATACATAAAAATTCCAAATCATGATAAGATTAGAAATGTTTACATATGCAACATACAGCACCTACATAATAATAATAATAATGGTAAAAGTAATAATAATAATGTCCAGAGTGATAGTACAGTAAATAGGCACTTGCTTGGCAAGCAAGTGTTGATCCCCAGCATCCCGTGTGGTCACCTCCACAAGCACCTCTAAACTTGATCTTAAGCATCTCTGGATGTGGCCCCCTTAAAATAATAATTAATAGGGTTCAGAGAGAAAGTACAGCAGGTACTTCTGATCAGCCCTGTCTCCATTGAGGCATCATATATGGTTCTAAGAGTACCGCCAGGGGCCACTCCTGAGTACAGAGCCAGGAATAACTCCTGAGCACGTTGGGGTTGGCACCAACCCAAACAAATAGCAGACAGAAATGTGCATTAAAACGTAAGTCATTTTGCTCCTCTTTCTGTCCCCTGCCTTTAGGAATACTGAGTCACTCTTTTCCTTATCTATATAGGATCACAATAAACTTTCAGCTCTAGAGAATACTTGTCCCTGGCAACCTAATAAACGGATGAAATTATGTTGAGTTTATAAAGACTGGATCTGGCACTTGACATTTTGTTTTTGGGAATGGCACTAGGGCAAGGGCCGTATGATTGTGAAGGTGTGATGTCAGGTTACTTGGGAAAGCTGTAAAGGCAGCAGCTGTTCCACCTGGGACTATGCCCTGAGTCACGTATGTGGGCCCCATGTGGCCAGATTTTATCTTTGCAAATTGAAGGCATAGTTCCAGATTTTAACAATATTTAATATTAAAATTAAATTAATTAAATTGAATTAAAATGATTAATATTTAAATATTTAGGTGCCAGAGGATTTGCACAGTGGGCTAGGGGCTTGCCTTATAAGCAGCCAACTGGAATCCGATCTCCAGCATTTCACATGGTCCTCCAAGCACTGCCAGGAGAGATTCCTGAACTACAGAGGCCAGAGTAAGCCCTGAGTATAGTAAGGTAGGGCCCAAACAAACAAACAAAAATAGTGAAACCATGGTGTATAGCTAAGCAGGATTCATTCAGTCAGTAAATTTAAGTGGGAATTTTTATAGACACAAAATAGGCTCTCTATCTACTACAAATTATACCTCTCAAGAATTTCTCCAACTTTTTTTATAGAGTGGAAGTCTTTACAATTTCTGTTCTTGGATCCCTTGATGGTATTGTGTCCCACAAGTTCATATTGTTTTTATTCGATTTTATTTATAATTCAAGAATGAGGTCTCTAAATTAGAGTTAGGCAAGTTCCTCTGCTTTTATTTTCACAACTTTACAAATTCCCATCATATATACTGTGTTTCTATCTTGGGGTCGGGAGAAACTATTTCACCTGCGATTGATTCAATTAGTGCATCACAAATATATACAGAGTGCTAGGTGGTCTGTGGGAAACAGAAGCATAAACACTCCACAATTTAGAAAAATAATCATACTTACACAGGAGAGAGCATTAGGTCATTCAGGAAGAAAGAAGAGGATTAATGACAGAGATTGGGGGGAAAGACAGTAAGTCTGAGTAAAGTCAGCATTAAATCCAAACAAGTAGGGTGAGAACTATACTTGGGGGGCCTGCATATTATGTTGGATATGGATGTTTTAGATATTTAGTGGCTGAAAAAAACAAAAAGGAAGGAAGGAGAGTGGGAAGATAAAATTGCACGGTGGAGAACAGAACTGGACTTTTAGGAATGAACTTGATGTAATATGGTCATGTTGCTTCTGGGCTGGAGAGATAATACAGGTGCAGGGAATTTACCTTGCACAAAGCTAACCTGGACTTTGATCCTTGTCATCCCATATGTTCCCTGAACACTGCCAGGAATAATTCCTGAGTACAGAGCCAGGAGTAACCCCTGAGCACCGCCAAATGTAGCCCCCAAACAAACAAACAAACAAACAAACAAAACAATAATGCGGGAGCCGGGAGGTGGCGCAGGAGGTAAGGTGCCTGCTGCCTTGCCTGCGCTAGCCTAGGACGGACCACGGTTCGATCCCCCGGTTCCCATATGGTCCCCCGTGCCTGCCAGGAGCGACTTCTGAGTGCATAGCCAGGAGTAACCCCTGAGCGTCACTGGGTGTGGCCCAAAAACCAACCAACCAAACAAACAAACAAAACAATAATGCACTTGTGAAACTTATATTATGCAATGTTACTTCAATTAAGATAAGCCAGTGTGCACATGCAAAAGAAATGCTTGGCATCCCTCATTAGCAGAGAAATTCACATCTAAACCACGATGAGCTATTAATTTACACCTATGAGAAAGGTTTATTATCAAACAAGGTTGAAGAGATTAGGGGGTTGTGGAAAAGTGGCACATTCATTGGCGGGAATGTAAATTGGTGCAACCTCTATGTATAATTCCATTTAAAAAAAAGGGGGGGGGGGAAGGGGCCCGGGAGATAGCATGGAGGTAAGGCGTTTGCCTTTCATGCAAAAGGTCATCGGTTCGAATCCCGGTGCCCCATATGGTCCCCCATGCCTGCCAGGAGCAATTTCTGAGCATGGAGCCAGGAGTAACCCCTGAGCACTGCCGGGTGTGACCCCCCAAAAAAAAACCCCCCAAAAAGGGGGGAAACTCCAAATGTTCTAGCCTTACCACTCAGAGATTTTTATCTGAAAGACGTCCAACATAAGCTCAAAAATATATTGGCACTCCTGTGTTCAGAGCAGCATAATAGATAAAACCTGGAATCAACAAATATCACCAAATAATGGGACAAAGAAATGGTGATATACATGTCCCAAAGGTATGTATACCACTTACAAAAAAAAAAGTGACTTGGAACCGAAGCTGTAGTATGATGGGTAAGGTGCTTGCTTTGCACTTGACAGTTTCAATTTCTGATACCCCATTTGGTCTCCTGAGCACCATCAGGAATGATTCCAGAATGTAGAGCCTGGGATAACTTTGAGTGCCTTTGAGTCTGGTCCAAATCCTGCCCCCCAAAAGAAATCTCTTTACAGTGTTCATTAAATAACTGGCTTAAGTAGCAAGAAAGAATACACTATTTCCTTAATTTTTTTTTTTTTTTTGTGGTTTTTGGGTCACACCCGGCAGTGCTCAGGGGTTACTCCTGGCTCCATGCTCAGATATTGCTCCTGACAGGCTCGGGGGACCATATGGGGCACCGGGATTCAAACCAATGACCTTTTGCATGAAAAGCAAATGCCTTACCTCCATGCTATCTCCCGGGCCCCTATTTCTTTAATATTTTAATAGGAGCTGCAGGGTGATACTGGCTTGGCATCACATATGGTCCCTGAGCATTGCAGGTGTGGCCCCAAAATGAGGAAGCAGGAGGAGGAGGAGAAAGAAAAGGAAGAGGAGAAGAAAGGGAAGAGACTTCTGACATTAGACAAAGTATTTAGGTAGGGGGCCAGAGCAGTGGCATAAGTGGTAGGGTATTTGTTTTGCATACGCTAACCTAGGACGGACCGTGGTTCGATCCCCTGGCGTCCCATATGGTCTCCCAAGCCAGGAGTGATTTCTGAGTGCATAGCTAGGAGTAACCCCTGAACATCACCGGGTGTGGCCCAAAAAGCCCCCCCCCCAAAAAAAACGTAGGTAGGAGGACCACATGTCTCAACTGCTTAAGGCGGCTTCTTCCAGTTCTACAAATGTGACTTAATTTGGGGATCTCTGGATTCATTTCTTTTTTTTGTTTTGTTTTTTTGTTTTTTTGTTTTTTGGGCCACACCCAATGACGCTCAGGAGTTACTCCTGGCTATTCGCTCAGAAGTTGATCCTGGCAGGCACGGGGGACCATATGGGGAACCGGGGGATCGAACCGCGGTCCGTCCTAGGTTAGCACAGGCAAGGCAAGGCACCTTACCTCCAGCGCCACCGCCCGGCCCCCTCTGGATTCATTTCTAATCAAAATTCATATTTATTCTCTGTAGTCCACACTTGATTCCACCACACATGGCGCCAACATCATCTGGGGCTTGCTTGTTAGAAATTTATGTTCTCAAACCCTACCTAGGAAGGGGCCTGATGGATCAAATGGCTCTGAGAAGTGTAAACAATTTCCTTTAAGCAGTTCCCAGGTGTCCCCATAGACACACAATAAAATGAGGTAATGAGATCTACTGTGAATATATCGAATAATTTTAGTCTTTTATATTCAATCTGGGGACACAGAATGCAAGCATTTTTTCAGGTGGGAGGCCTGGTTAGGAGCTATAGTACAGTGGGTAGGGCGTTTGCCTAGCCTGCAGTCTACCTGAGTTTGATGCAGGCATCCCATATGGTTCCCCAACTCAACCAGGAATGATTCTTTTTGGGGGTCACACCCGGTGGTGCTCAGGGGTTATTGGCTCTGCCCTCAGAAATTGCTCTTGCCAGGCTCAGGAACCATATGGGATGCTGGGGATCAAACCTGGGTCCATCCAGGGTTGGTTGCATGCAAGACAAATGCCCTACCGCTGTACGATTGCTCCATCCCCAGGAATGATTTTTGAGTATAGAATCAGGAGTAACCCTTGAGTATGGCTGGGTTTGGTTTGTTGAAAACACACACACACACATTCCTCCCCCCAACAGATTCCCTCCACTATCTGTGATTTCAAAACCAAAAAATAAAATAAAAAATGTGAAAGGTTTTGCATAGTTTCATCCCGCTAGCTATCTAGATATCCATTTACATAATGTACCAATATATATATATATATATATTTTTTTTTTTTGTTTTTTTTTGGGTCACACCTGGCAGTGCTCAGGGGTTACTCCTGGTTCCATGCTCAGAAATCGCTCCTGGCAGGCACAGGGGACCATATGGGCATTGGGATTCGAACCGATGACCTTTTGCATGAAAGGCAAACGCCTTACCTCCATGCTATCTCCCGGGCCCGTACCAGTATTTTTTTTATCAGAGTCAAGAATAAACAATGTAGAGACACCCTAATTTTCTGAATATAGATATCTGTGAAGTTCCAAACTTTAGTTTCCTTCTTCCTTTAGTTGCAAGAAGATTTTTGCCCCTATTTGCGTCCTCTTTCAACTCTTCTCTATAATCCTGAGAAGGTAAAATTCACTCCCTAGGCTTCAGAATAAGCATTTCTAATTTCATCAAAGAACCAGCTGTTTGCCTTATCATATATTTATATAGGGCTGATGGAGCTGGCAGATAGAAAAGGCACAAACAAGCAAAGAGCAGGTCCTTTAGTCACTCAAGCCAGACCCAGGGACAACAAGTTTGGGAGATGGAAACAGTGGAGACAGTTTTCACAGTGAGGGAGAGGGGATCACGGATGCTAAGGAGCAAGGTATACAGGGAGTCAGTGGGGGGGATGAGCATGGGAGATCTGTGGGCAAGCACCAAAAAAAGCAAGGAAACAAGGCCTGAGCCACAACACAGCAGTAGGACGCTTGCCTTGCATGCAGTCTCTTTGATCCCCAGCATCCCATATGATCCCTTGAGTTTGCCAGGAGCGATTTCTGAGTGCAGAGCCAGAAGTACCAGGTGTACCCCCCCCCCCAAAAAAAAAAAAAAACCTAAAGTGGAGACAATGGCTGTGAGAAACTAGCTGCTCCCAGGGCGACCCATATTCATTGCACAGATCTTGCCTGGCACATGCAATTTGTCACACCCAGCCGGTTGCCAGGCAGTCTCCACCTCCAGCCTTGCCAGTGTAACCGGTGTTGGCACCTTGCAGCACGACGTGTTTGAGGCCTAGCAGTTCCATTGCATGCACTAGTGCCCACCAGTAACTCACCTTAGTTCCTGAGCGGGGTCCCGGCTTTGGTTTCCCTGGTCCGGCTGCTGGCCCAGACGCCGGCGGTTCCTGAGCCGTTGCAGCCGAACCCACCGGCGTTCTGGTGGGCGGGAGACTGGGGTGCGTGCGAAGAAGGGGAGCAGGGATGGCAAGGGCCTGGCAGTAGAACGTGGGGACCCCCCAGATGCCTTCTTGACCCTGTAGGCCTGTATTCTAGGGTGCCTGAACCCTTATCTGGACCACCAGGGTTTTCTCTCTTGCTTCCATGACTCTTGATTTGGGTCTTTTGGGGTGCTGCTGGGAGTCTCCATCCTGCATCACTTTAGTTTCCAGAATGACTTTCTGTTATTATAGGAATGACACCCACTAGGAGACACCCCCCTAACTCTGTCCCAGCAGTGCTCTCAGCTCAAGTCTCAATTGCTCCACGATCAAATTTCTGCCTGACATTCAGTTTACATAATTTATTTTTTTTTGGAGGGGGTGTTTTCTTTTGAGGGGCACACCTGTCAGTGCTCAAGGGTTACTCCTGGTTCTGTGCTCAGGAATCATCCTTGGTAGTCTCGGTGGATCATATGGGATGCAGGGGATCGAACCCTGGTTGGCCATGTTCAAGGCAAGTGCCCTCCTCACTGAGCTATATCGCTCTGGCCCCTACATAATTCCTTTTTGTAAATTGCCTCATCTCCACGTCAAGGTTAAAAAAAAAAGTCTCTTTTTATGGATTGCTATTATCCTTAGTTACTAAAACAACTTTGTCCATATGTGTGAACTCAGTAAATTTGTTCCTGATTAAGAGAATGATCCCCTTTCAGTGTTTTACTCACCTTTGAAGCGCCTCCTAGCTATGCAATGCATATTTATTAACTGGATATGATCTCAATATGACACTTTCAGCCACATTTCATTATCTCACGTTGTATAGAATAAATTAGAATTCTTCCTTCTGGGGCCGGAGAGATAGCATGGAGGTAAGGCATTTGCCTTGCATGCAGAAGGTTGGTGGTTCGAATCCCGGTGTCCCATATGGTCCCCTGAGCCTGCCAGGAGCGATTTCTGAGCATAGAGCCAGGAGGAACCCCTGAGCGCTGCTAGGTGTGACCCAAAAACCAAAAAAAAAAAAAAAAAAAAATTCTTCCTTCCAAGATTCTCCTCTTGTATTCATTTGCTCAGCCCCTTGATCCCTAACTCCTACCTTCATTTCCCCAAACATATTTTTCTCTCACTTTCTTCTCTAATTTAATCTGTTCTCTATAGCCTGCTATAGAGAACAAACAGCATGTCTTCCTGGGCAAGAGAACTGGCTAAACTTCACTGAATAAAAACCTAAACGTCTTTCCATAAATCACTCAGAATCTTCATTTTTTGGCTTTTATTTTTCTTTGGAGGAAAACAAGAGAGTCCTGCAGAATCCACCTAAATTGAGATATAATTATTTTCTTTTTTTTTTTTTTTTTTTTTTGGTTTTTGGGTCACACCCGGCAGCGCTCAGGGGTTACTCCTGGCTCCATGCTCAGAAATCTCTCCTGGCAGGCACAGGGGACCATATGGGATGCTGGGATTCGAACTAATGACCTTCTGCATGAAAGGCAAATGCCTTATCTCCATGCTATCTCTCTGGTCCCATAATTATTGCTTTTAATCTTAGCATCTTAAAATTGTGGTTAGGTAACAACATAACATTAATTAACATTTATGGTTTAAGATACAATGTTACTGTATCTGCACAACCACTTAAGCGCCTCCAAACTTTGTTAATATTCTAAACAAATATTTTAGGGTGCCTCAAACTTTGTTAATATTTTAAACAAAAATTTCGAGGGTACCTTATAAATACAAGCTGCTGACTAAAATAACAAGCACAGACTGAACACTTTTAAGAAATGCACAAAATAAAAAAGAAAGAAAAAGATAAAGAAAGAAATGCATAACATAAAAGTGAATAATCAAGGATAAAAAATAAAAATCAGGATTAATTGGATCCAGAGTGATAATACAAGCAGGTAGGGCATTTGCTTTGCAGGCCACTGACCCAAGGATTCATCTCCATCATCCCATATAGTCTCCAGACCACCCCTAGGAGTGATCCCTGAGCACTGAGTCAGGGGTAAGCCCTGAGCATCGCCGGATGTGCTCCCCCCAAACTCCAAAGTTTAAGAATTCCCGGCAGAATTTGAGTGGAAAACCTCAGCCATACTGCAGAGTAAGAATTTGCTCATGAGATGAATTTGGAGAGAACTGAAGAGTAAACCATATATCCTTTTGAACAGATGGGAACATTGCAACGGCTTCTGCCTGGAACCTTTCTCTTTATTTTTGCAAACATTTCTTGGAAAAGGGTGTTCCTTTGAGCAGGTTACCCAATTCCAAGACCATTTGGCTCTTTTCCTCTGGAGACTATATATATAATATATATTCATGCTATAAACACATATTATACATATATAAAATATATAATATAAATATATAATACATAACTTACATATACAATATAAAATTCATATAAATATATATAAATACACACATAAATAAAATATGTAATATACGTAATATATTATATAATGTATAATATATTTATATGAATTTTATATTGTATATATTATATAATATATAATGTATATATTATATATTGTATATTGAATATATATTATATAATATATTTATATGAATTTTATATTGTATATACTATATATTTTATATATGTATAGAATTTATATATTTTATATAATATATTTATAACATATATCTCTATATATAATATATATCTATATTTATAACATATATCTCTATATCAATATATATAACATATATCTATATATTTATATATTGGGTCACACCCAGTGATTCTCCTGGCAACTCCTGGCTCTGCGCTCAGAAATCGTTCCTGGCTTAGGGGGGAACCTTATTCCCCACCTATGGAAGTGGGGAATCGAACCGCGGTCCGTCCTAGGTCAGCCGTGTGCAAGTCAAAGGCCTTCCAGCTTGTGCCACCACTCAAGCCCTGGGTGACACTACCAGTCATTTTCCGACTTCAGAACCAGCTATTCCTCCCTCCGACCACTAGGGACCGCTCACGACTCAATTCTCCTTCGCGCCCTTTAAAAAAAAAAAAGCCCCGGTGGGAGGAGTTACAAGCTTCGGCTGTCGTCCTAATCTCGCGAGACTTCGCTCCTCCCGAGCGCTCTCCTCCCGAGCCCCATTCCTCCCGAGTGGGGGCCAGGTTCCATATTGGGTAAAATCTCGCCCCGAGTACTGAAATCTCGTCCGAGTTCTCGCGAGAAGACGGCGGGAAGCTCCTGGTCCCTTCCAGGCTCCTGGCGAGCGCTGGAGACTCTGCAACTGCGGCGCTGCAGCAACTGGAGCCCCGAATTCCGAGGAGCCGGCCTGCTGGTTGGGGTGAAGAAAGCAAGCAAGAAAGGGGGTGCAGAGAGCGCGTCGCCTGCGCAGCCTGGAGCTCCCGATCGTGTTCCTGCATTTACCCCAGGGCTTTCTCAGGGGGATTTGGGAGGTCGCTGCCGTCGCCCCTGAACCCCGCAATCGGCGTGATCGCCCCAACTCCTGCGTGTGACGGAGGAGAGGGTGTGCGGGTGCAGGCTGGGGGGCCCCTTGCAGGGCCACCTCCTCCTCACCCCCTGGCTGGAAGGAAGATGACCCAGGAGAGGCCCCCCTTCTACAGGCAGGAGCTCAACAAGACCATCTGGGAGGTGCCCGAGCGCTACCAGAACCTGTCCCCGGTGGGCTCCGGCGCCTATGGCTCCGTGTGGTGAGTGCCAAGCCCGCCCCGAGCTGCTCCAGGCCTTCCTTGCACACCCCCACAGACAGCTCCAGCATTGCACACATTTATTTTTACTAGGGGGGCCTTGCATGGAGACCCCCTTCTCTTGCACCCTTGCACGCGCATATACCCTACTTGCACACGACTAGCACATACACACCACCACCATTCCACCCTGCACACCCAGGTTGGGCTGCTGGGTGCGGTGCAGACGGTGGTTTGGGGGGTGCTCCAGCCCTGGCTCTATGCCTGGCACCAAATTTTCCAAAGGTGTGCTTGCATGGCGACCCCCTTCTCTTGCATCCTTGCACTTGCACATACCCTACTTGCACACGCGTAGCTTCTCCCCCTCCCACCTCTC
>PVKC010054001.1:0-10047 GCA_004027635.1 Crocidura indochinensis | reverse complement strand
ATAATTATATACATTATAATGTTTCTTAACAGCACACAAGGCTATCTAAAGCCATAAAACTTATGTAACTCCTTAAACATTAGAGGCAAACTATTTTTTAACATTTCCATGTACATGCATATTAGTTTAAGTTAACCTCAAAAATTTAAGTGGGTTTTTTGTAAGGATTAGAGTCAAAGGAGCACAGTAAAAAACGGTGCGGTGTTAGAGTGGCAATTGTTGTTTGCATAGGCCCACCAAAATATGAGGGGCATGGAAAGAAATAACCTTGGCGTAAATACAAAGAGACCCTATCCCTGAAGTTTCCTGGCATAAGACCAACTCTAGGCTCCAGGCAAGCTAGATAGTCCAATCCAATACATTGTAGCATCAACACACTTTTATTTTTTACACAGTCTCTGTTGTTTGGTATCATGTTTCTGTATCAAAGATCCTTGAATCTGCATGATATCAAGGTTTTTAATCCATTTTGATTTCACCTTTGTGCATGGTGCTCGATGGAGGTCTGAGTTCACTGACCAGTTGTATTTTTTTGTATGTCACTGATCAGGTGTCCCAACACCATTTGTTGAAGAGGCTTTCCTTCTTCCACTTTGTGTGTTTTTTTTTTTTGCCCTTTATCAAAGATTAATTGATTGTATGTCTGGAGAATATTCTCTGAATACTCAGTCTATTTCATTGATCTGAGGGTCTGTCTTTATTCCAAATACATGCTGTTTTAATATCTATTACTTGGTAATACAATTTGAAGTTAGAGAAAGTGATGCCTCCCATATTATTTCTCCTAGGGGTTGCTTTAGCTGTTCATGGGCATTTATTATACCAAAGAAATTTCATGAATGTTTTGTCTATTTCCTTGAAGAATGTCATTTGTATTCTTGGAGGGATTGCATTAAATTTGTACAATGCTTGGGAATATTGCTATTTTAATTGTGTTAATCCTCCCATTCCATGAACAGGGTATGTGTCTTCATTTCCTTGCATCCTCTTTTAGTTTTTGAAGAAGTGTTTTGTTTAGGTTCTTCACCTCTTTAGTTAAGTTGACTCCAAGGTATTTGATTGATTGTGAATGGGATATTTTTTAAATGTCTATTTCTTTTCTATCATTATCTGTGTATAAGAAGGCCATTGATTTTTGCATTAATTTTGTAGGTTGCCACTTTGCAATACTAATCTATTGTTTCTAAAAGCTCTTTGACAGACTATTTAGGGTTTTCTAAATATAGTTTTATGTCATTGGCAAATAGTGACAACTTGACTTCTCCTATCTGGATGCCCTTGATATCTTTTTCTTGCCTAATTGCTATGGCAAGTATTTCCAGTAGGAGTGGTGAGAGGGGGTAATCTTGTCTTGTACCAGATTTCAGAGGAAAGGCTTTTAGTTAATCTCCACTGAGTACAATATTTGCCAAGGGCTTGTGGTAAATGTCTTTGACTATATTGAAAAAGTTCCTTCCATTCCCATCTTGTTGAGCTTTAATCATGAATGGGTCTTGAACATTATCAATGCTTTCTCAGCATACATTGATATGATCATGTGGTTTTTAATTTTCCTTTTGCTGATGTGTATTATGTTTATTGACTTGCATATGTTAAACCATTTTTGCATCTCTGGAATGAAATATACTTGGTCTTGGTGTGTGATATTCTTTATGAGGCATTGGATCATATTTGCCAGATTTTGTTGAGGATCTTTGCATCTGTGTTGATCAGAGATATTCTGCATTTTTCTCTTTTTTGCAGCATCTCTGTATGCTTTTGGTATCAGGCTGATGTTAGCTTTGTAAAACCTATTTGGGTGTGTATATGTTTTGTACAGTGATTTAAACATGGAGCTGAGAAAGAGCAAGAGAGCAAGAGAGAGAGAAAGAGAAGAAACTATATAGGTTTTTACGAATATGACTGAAAGGAGCTTAGGTGAGGTTAAACCAAGAAAGCAAGTCTCAGAGTACAAGTCCTAGAGATGAACAACAAATCAAGGCTTAAGCTTTCAGGAATGGAGACCAAGGGACCCAAGAGTGGCCTTCAGCATGCCGATGCATGCTGAGTCAAACCCAATCCATGCTAGATCCATCGGAACTCAGACCATGGATGAAGGAGACTCAATGTTAGAATTCCCTGACCTATTTTGAGATAGACAGCCAGGGGGAAAATGGTAGGGGCAAGCCAGAATTACCACAATCCATGGTGCTGGGTACTTGGTTGATTTTATTGGGTTTCAATTCCTTCTGCCTGCCAGCAAAAGTCTCTCCATCTTGCCCACTCCTTCCTTTTACAACATCAGACCAGGCCCATGAGGTCAAAATAGAAATCTGAGCAGATCAAAAGCTATCTATTTTTTTGTACAAAATTTCTTCTAAAAGTCCCCGAAATGACTTTCCTACACCCCTGAAAGGAATTCATTTTTAGGATTCATCATATTTAAGACTCAATATCCTTTAGTAAGGAACACAGGGTCACAGGGTTCTCTTCCCCCCTCTCTCTGTCCTTCCCCTGCCTGAGTCTCTGCACCAAACCCAGTTTCTAGAATTCCTGAGATCATTAAAAAAAAACAAAGATGACAGGAGAGGCATTTGAATATATTTGAATCCTCTTTAAACCTTGTAGAGAGCTCAGAGGTGAACATTCATGTCGTGTTTCATCTCTCTCACCTACTGCTGCCCAGATCTTGACCCCAAGGAAGATCCCATATGTTCTTGAATTCACTTTTGGTAAGAAGATTCCCAGGACACCAAAACTTCAGTTTGAATTTAAGGGGAGAATCATTTCAAAAGAAGCAATAACAGCTGACTGCCCAAGAGGTTTGTTAATTTTTTTTTTTTTTGGTTTTTGGGTCACACCTGGCAGCGCTCAGGGGTTACTCCTACTTCTATGCTTAGAAATCACATCTGGCAGGCAAGGGGACCATATGGGATGCCAGGATTCAAACTACCATCCTTCTGCATGAAAGGCAAGCGCCTTACCTACATGCTATCTCTCTGGCCCCAATTGCTAAATTATTTTCAAAGACAAATCCATCAACTCATCTGTTCTTATTTATTTACTTGTTTATTATTTTTGGTTTGGGGGCCACATCCACTGTGATCAAGCTTACTCCTTCTTACAGTGCTCAGGATGTTAAGGAATGGACTGGGATTGGCAGAGTGCAAGGCAAACTCACTCTTTCTTACTTTATTTTCTCTCCAACATTTTACACAAATGTTAATACTTTGATTAATGAACTCACAGCTAACAGCATTAGGTGACATTCAAGAAAAAGAATGTAAAAGGTAAAGAATGTAAAAAAATAAAAAATATACTTTTGTGTGTTTTATGGGCTGCACCCAGCAGCACCCAGGGGTGCTCAAAAACTAATCCTGGCATGCTTGGAGGCTATATGGAATGCTGTAGACAAAGCAAATGCCCTATCCACTCTATCACTTTGGCCCTGAAAAAGATGACTTTTTACTGGAAAATAATTACCTGTTCCCCTCACATCTCCCAGTTGGAAAGGCTAAATTATAAAATGTGTTACATAGGAAAAGGTTCTAGGGCCCGCCTTGTCCATTCTCTGTATCAGACCCTCTCAGTAAAAGTTCTAGAAGAGTCATGTTTTCTGGGAAGGATGCTGATCCTCACAGAGACCAATGGAGCCTGGTGCTATCACTTGTCTGAGAAGAATATGGGGCTCCACCTGGCCTCCAGTTGGTTCCTCTTAAGCCTACTATCATGAGTGTTGAGTTTCATGCCCCTTCACCACTCACTATAATTCAGGGTCAAACCACCAATGGGCCACTTTTTAAAAAAATGTTGCCTGAAAATGGAAAATCTTCCCACCTGACTGATTTGAACTGAGCAGTGGGGATGAATGCCCTAGGTGAAGATATCTGACTCCTTTGCCACCTCTCTGGGCCATGTCCAGATTGCCCATTTGTCTTAGGAGTTTTGCTTTTCCCTCTCTGGGCATGAGAGAAGGTGGAGAGACTCGAGCAGGTTAGTACCTGCCAATTATATCTCAATAAAGCTTGGGAAGAAGGGAAGGTGTCAATGAAACAGGAACAAGGTCACCTTGGAGGGAGAGATATGTGCCTGCCCTCTTTTTTTCTCACCTTTTTTAATTAAATTTTTTATTTTTTAATTATGAGAAGAAAGTTGCAAAGAAAGAGGACAAGGTTACAGTGGAAGGACAATTACCCATAAACAGAATTCACAGAATTCCCCTTGCTGATATCTTAACTTTGAACTTTCAGCCAAAGAACATTAAGAAAAATAAAACAGAACCCATGTACAATTACTATGTCCCTCAAGTCCCCAGATTGTAATACATAATATTTCTTAGCTGCACATCAAGCAATCTAAAGCCATAAAACTTATGTAACTCCTTAAACATTGAAGGCATAGTATTTTTTTACATTTCCATGCACATGCATATTAGTTTAAGTTAACCTCAAAAGTGGGTTTTTTAAGAATAAGAGTCAAAGGAGCACAGTAAAAACGGTGTTAGAGTGGCAATAATTGTTTGAATAGGTCCACCAAAATATGGGGGACATGGAAAGGAAAAACCTTGGCCTAAATACAGGGAGACCCTACCCCTGAAATTTCCTGGCATAAGACCAACTCTAGATTTCAGGCAAACTACTTTGCCCAATCCAAATCATTGTCTGTAGTGCCAACACACTTTTATTTTTCACACAGTCTCTGTTGTTGGTATCATGTTTCTGTATTAAAGATTCTAGAATCTGCATATCCTACACTGAAGTCGGGATGTGGAGTGTCCTCTAGTTTTACCTCACAATCAAAGGGCAATGCAGAAAGCCCTGTCCAGTACGCAGGTCGTTGATGTTCTTAAGTCTTCTCAGTGTTACGGGAAGTCTCTTTTGAGTAGATAGATGTCAGAGCAGTGGTAGGGTCTTCCCTGGTAGAGGATTGCTTCCAGGTGTTTTTATAAAAAACCTTGGGTATTTCATAGATAGCTTCCCTGGTTCAGGGGTGAATGGAGAATGGCCATTCTTCTGAGGCCTGTGCCAGGTCATTTTGTCAATGTTCAGGGTGTAAGGTCCCATTGCACTACAAAATTTGTGTGTTCCAATCTCTATTACATAAGAATTTATTTGTGTGTATAGTATTTCCCATTTTAATGTGCCTATGCATACAAGGAACAGTGCCACATGGCATTATGGGCCCATATGGGGGCTGCAAGAACAAGTCCAAAAATCCCCATGACATGATTAAACATAACCATTAAACTGAGGGACCCCTTCACTGAATATTCCTTATTGAACAGCTCACAGAGAGAAGAAAAGATAAAAAGTGGGGAAAGTCTTCACTGTATAAGGGAGTATTTAGTAAGAGTTATAGCTGACAAGGAAAATAGGCATAAAATATTCAAAAGCCATACATGTCCATTTTAAGTCTTTTAAAATAGTTGGGGGTTGATAAATCCAGTGCACCACTTTGGTGTGTGATTAGGACAGTGAAGTACTTAAGTTACAATGGGTAAATGAGGTGTACTGATGGTTGGGGTTAATAGAGTTAAGGAGTGAAAATGAGCTTTACAGGGGTGTGCGAAAGGGCAGAATACCAGATGGACATTCTACATACACAAAACATAACTTAAGGATAGGATATACTATTAATATATACGGTGTGTGTGGGGGTGATAGCCCCCGAGCAGTTTTGAACATGTAGACTGGGAAGAAATGAGAACTGGAAGCCAGGATCCACCCGCCCTCCTCCCTGTGCCCTCCCCCCCTTCACTGGGGGAAGGGCGGGGAAAGCTTGGGACCCCCTCCCTGAGAGACCACCCATCACCCACCTTGTCTGGCCGCCTGGGCTGCCACTCCTGGAGGCTGGGGGGGCCTGCCCCTTTTTAATTGTTTCTTTCTTTCTGCATTTGCTTGGAAAACACTTCTTTTTTTTTTTTTTTTATAATTTTGTATTTATTTATTGGTTTGGGAACCACATCTGGTGGTGCTCAGGGATTACTCCTGTGCTCAGAGGTACTGGGGGGAACCATATGGGGTGCCAAGGATCGAACTGGGGTCGGTGCATACAAGACCCTATCTGCTCTGACATCAAAAGCAGGCAACTGATTGGCTGAGCCAGCCTCGCTCCTGACATCACAGGGAATCTGGGGAGGCCCCAAGTAAAGGAGCATGGGAAATTGGACCAGATTCAGGCTTTGCACAGCTCTCCTAAACCACTGTGTGTCTTTGGGGAGTGGGGGTAAGAAAGAAAGCAATTTTCAAAAATGACTTTTGGAGCTAGGTTCCTTTCAGTCTTACTAGCTGTACTTCTTTATAACTTCATGTTTTGTCAAATCTGGCCCCTTAGAAGCCATTCTGTGTCCTGTTTCTTCAATGAAACTAGACATGTCCTGGTCCATACACTCATGCATTGCCACTATCCCAAGTAGCAGCAAGTAGAGGAAAATGCTTAGCAAGAATTTTTCCTACAAGTGTAGTTCTCTGGTCTAAATCCACACTTTTTTGTTTTTACAAATAGCTGAGGTATGCTTTTCATACCAAATGAGACTGATGTCCACCATCTTTCATCCCCACACTCTGAGGGGATTTAGCAATGAATGGCTCTCTCCAACTTTGCAGGAAGACCGGAAGCTCAGGAGACAGAGCTAATTGCCTCTGTCCTTGACGTTTGCAAATGGTCCAATAGCAGCAGGCTGAGTTTAAATCCATCTATTGAGGCAATGCCATCCTCCATTCTAATCGCATGGTTCTTCCACTTCGACACAAACAAATGAATGCAAAACTGAAATTGATGGAACCCTGCAGGAAACCCAGTGCTTTGTGGCCCTGCTGCCTCTAAACAAAAAATTCAAGGGGTTGTATTTCCTTGTTGATTGCTGGGAGAAGAAAGACATTGAGAAGCATCATCTGTGCAGCAAAATCTCCTCTGGGTAGAATGCTTGACTTGTATGTAGTTGACTTGGCTTCAATCCCCGACATCCCATATGGTTCCCCAACCCCACCACGCATGATCCTTGAGTGCAGAAGCAGGAATAAACCCTGAGTACATCCAAATATGGACCAAAAGCTCAAATCACAAAACAAAACAAAAAGTCTTGGGGTTTTTCTTTTCAGTTTCACTATTGTACCACTGCTTTGCCTTAGCTTATGAGCTGAAATTCCTTTTTGTTATGGTTAAGTAAGTTATGTGTGGTTTCTGTGGAAGCTGAAAATTATTTTCATAAATTCCTATAAATGAGTGAGAATGACATTCTCAGAATTATCCCCTCACTACCCACCCCCTCATATACACACATACATACACACATACATGCATACATACATACCTATATACACACAACACACAAAACACTGTAAAGTATTTGTATACTGGGGAAAACCTGTATTGTTGCCATGAAGTACCATTATTGTGTCTCCTGAGAGGCTCCTAAGAAAACTCCTTGCAGCTTTAGGTCTTGAACTTTCTACAGATGCTGCCACCTTTCCTAAGTAAAACGTGAGTGACATCCTCTTTCCATCATGGTTTATCATCCATTTTCCCCAACCTGACTCCAAACAGGATCGTTTAATTCATTCTAAACAGAGGAGTCAAAATTTGCTCATATTTGCTAGGTGAAACATGATAAGTCACTGTTACTTTTTAAAATGTTATTGCTGGGCAGGTTTGAATATTTCATCTTGTGTCTGCTGTCCATTGGCAATCTGTAATTCTATAGCTCGGCTGAGTTCCGAATATAGAAGTCATAATGCATGTCGGGGTAAAGGTTAGGCTGAGGAAGGTTCATCAATATCAGATGAGAGGTAGGGTACAGCCAACCAAAATCTCCTTTGGGAAGTCACTTCTTGTCTAACTCTATGCAAGTGGCTTGGACTGAAAGGCCAAGTCAAAACCGTGCTTGGCATTGTATGATTTGTCCCTGGATTCAGAGGTGTACCTCTTCCACCAACCCCTTTACAAAATTAGCAGAGAAGGAAGTTCCAGAACATCCTCATGCCTGAGCCATTGAGATAGATTCTTGGCCCCAACTCATGACTGATAATTACAATGCAACTCTTAGAAAGTAGTGGTTATGCTCCTGGCTGTGTCCCAAAGGATAGGGTAGTTCATCTTGGTTGCAGGATGGGACAGTACCAAGTGCAATTGCAGGAGAAGGAAGAGACAGACCAGAATTTTGCCTATGAGAAGAGCAGAGAACAATCTAGAAGAGAGAATGACCCAACATGTTCAGTACAAATGAAAAAATTCAGGCAATAGTGGGGACAGAATTGAGGAAGGTGTCATAGCATATCCCTGCTTCCAAGGTCACGTGTTGGCATCCCAGACCATAATACTGCAAAATGCCATGATATTTGGAAAAATCTTTTAGAATCTTTTTTTTTTTTTTTTGGTTTTTGGGTCACACCCGGCAATGCTCAGGGGTTACTCTTGGCTCTATGCTCAGAAATTGCTCCTGGCAGGCTTGGGGTACCATATGGGATGCCGGGATTTGAACCACCATCCTTTTGCATGGAAGGCAAATGCCTTACCTCCATGCTATCTCGCTGGCTCTGTAGAAATCGTTTTAATAGTAATTGAGTCAAGTTACCATTGTATTTGTTTGGGGGCCACAGCTGATGGTGCTCAGGGGTTACTCCTGGGTCTGCATTCAGGAATCACTCTCTGGTTGGACCAGAGAGATAGCACAGTTGTCGGGTTTTTGCCTTACAGGCGGCCAACGTGGGAGGGACCCAGGTCAATTCTGGAACTCATATAGTCCCCCAGCCTGCCAGGGGCAATTTCTGAGTGCAGAATCAGGAGTAACCCCTGAGCACTGCTGGGTGTGGCCCAACAACCAATCAATAAATAAATAAAGTTAAAAAAAAAAAAAGGAATCACTCCTGAGTGAGGTTTCGGAGACCATATGGGATACCGGGTATCAACCTGACTCAGCAGCATGCAAGGCAAGAGTCCTCTCCGTTGTGCTATCGTTCTGGTCCCTAGGATGCTAATTCTGCTAGCCCTGGCATCTTTGTGAGAGAGAAAAGGAAGCTCAGGGACACAGCACTGAGAAGGCAGCCAGTGGATCTCATATGCGCACCCCAAAGAAACCCAGAGAGACCCATGCAAGAAATCAGAGCAGCTGCCATCCTCTTGAACTTCTGTCCTGTAAAGAGCCTGCATCTCTAAATCTGCTTCTGGCTCTGGGGACAGGAATAAAATTTGATGGGCTGAACCCAGAAAGTTGACATTGATGCTCTTCTAGTGAAGGATTCTCATATCTGAATTGGTGACTCCTTTAAGGTACACCTGAGAGCTGGAGAGATAATACAGTGGATAGGGTGCAGCATGTATCTGATGACTTTTGTCTGGTTGACCCAGGTCCATTCCTTGACATCCCATATGATTTCCTGAGGACTGCCAGAAGTGATTCCTGAGCATGGAAGCGGGTGAAACCCATGAACACTGGTGTGTGTGGCTGAAAATCAAATAAGAACAAAACCAAAAAAAGATATGCCTGGTTCTTCATCATCTGCCCAAACCTGTGCATGAATGTCTTATCAAGATGGATCACGGTGGTTGCCTTGCTCACAGCTCTTTGTACCAGCCAGTGGGCACTGGCAAGCAGCAGACACTCTTTCCATCCCGCTGAATGAAAAAACAATCACACTCGCGTCAGACAAGCTTTGGGGGTACAGGGTCTATTTTACACTGTCTGTGGATTGGAGGCTGTAGGTTGGGTATCTTCTAGAAGCATATCCGCTGTCTGTGAAACCTCCCTACCAGGAAGCCCATCCAGCTGAATTTACATGTTTCTGTGAGGGTCAAACCAAAGAGGCAGTGGCCCATGCTGCCATATGCATCCCACTCCTTGTCCTCCCCGCCCATTAGCCCTGGCGTTGAACTACATTTCCCAGAATCCTGTAATATCATGTGAGCAAGGTCTAGCCAATGGGAAATAAAGAAGACTGCTCTAAGCACTTTGGGATGAGTTTCCTGAAATATCATCCTCTGACCCTCCACACTGAAATGCAGGAGGGAAGAGAGGAGGAAGGTTCTGACTTAAAAAAGCATGCAAATGCTCCCTCTCCTCTCCTCTCCTCT
>PVKC010054000.1:0-10052 GCA_004027635.1 Crocidura indochinensis | reverse complement strand
CTTCCTTCCTTCCTTCCTTCCTTCCTTTCTTCCTTCCTTCCTTCCTTCCTTCCTTCCTTCCTTCCTCCCTTTGCCACACCAAGCAATGTTCAGGGGTTATTCCTGGGTTTGAACTCAGAAATTACTGAGTTACTGAAATTGGGGAACCATATAGAATGCTAGAGATCAAACCCAGATTGGCTGCATGCAAACACTCTCCCCACTGTAGTATTGCTCAGTTTTTCTGCTGGTGAAATGGACACAGTCCTGCTATGGGACATTACTGGGTTGAAATGGAAATCAGGCAACAATAATCGAATATGCCAATATTTATGAGTAATGGCTCCCCAATTCTATGATGTTGACATCTTGCAATGTAAAAGTAAAGTGACTTTGCATCTGTCTTAATTTGAATTTAGACACAAATTAGATACTAAGAAAAGAATGACTATAATGAGTAAGAAAAATAATGCTTGGAGATTTCAAGAGAATATCTCACAATTATACAGGTAATAATGTCAGTGCCTGCATTTTTTAACTCTTATTACTGGGTATGTTTCTTTTGCAACTCTCTGCTCTGTTCTTTCACAAAAAAACTTGACCAGAAGACTATTATCAGAGCATTTATCTCCTGTTAAAGGAAAACAAGACAAGACAAGCAACCTTGATAAATATCAAAGAACACTGAGAAAAGAGACAAAGTATTGGGCCATGTCAAGGTAATGGAAGTAAAAGAAATGGAGAACTTGCAACCTCAGTAGAGATATAAAAGTATCCTCAGAATGGGGCTGATGTTCTAGGTTTTTGCTCATTGCTTCCTGCTTCTTGACTTCTGAGCACATTTTGCTTAAATAAGTGAACTCTGGATAGAATTTTTCAGTAATGGTTTCTTGATCCATGAAACCAGCTTCCTCTTGTGTGCTTCACCCCATAACCTGAATGAAGAAGCCAGCTGGACTTCTTCCATTACTGAAGTAAGCAAAAACATTCAAGCTTCAACTGTGGCATTATTAGTTTCTGCTGTCAAATAGCCATGACCAGGAAGATATGAAAATCATGAAACTTTATCTGCCTGAGCTGGGACAAAGGCTGTCAGTGTCCAAACATATAGGACTTGCTATCTAGAACCAGAACTCAATAGCTCATTTACCATTTTTATGGGATAGTTTTGCTTCAATAATAGAACAAAGTGAGTATTTGATGAGGGAGCAGCATCAATTAACTTAATAAATAAAGGAGAATTCATTATAAGATTCTCAGATATTATACTCATGAACTAGAAAAAAGAAGTTATGCTCTTAATAGTTCTTTCTTGGTTTATTTAGTGTTGTGCTTCTCATTAAATCTTTATATCTATTTTTCTCTCCTTCTACTAACTTTCTCAGCTCAAACCCTCATCCCACCCTGAGCATGTGTCATGTGGACCCAAGAAAGTGCTTACTATTGTATCAGTTTGCTAATTTCTGCATCATGTTATATAATGTGTATATGTTAAGAGCATTTAAGATTTCTTTCATCAGTTTTCAGGTACATAATAAAGTTTAAAAAATCTTCATTATTCCAAACATTTGGGTCTTACAGAACTTACATTTTTAATATTACCTTATTTTATTTTTTGTTTGGTTTTGGAGACACATATGGTAGTGCTCAGGCTTAAGTCCTGACTCTGCATTTGTGGATTACTTCTGGCAGTGTTCAGGGCACCATACGGGATGCTAGGATCAAATCTAGGTGTGCCAGGGGCAAGGCAAAGATCTGTTCTGTTGCACCATTGATGCAGTCCCATAATTTGAATCTTTTAACTGGAAATGTGTGCCTTCTAATTTCCATTTTATCAGTGACAATCACCATTTTCTTTCACTTTTTTTATGAGTTTGGCCTTTGGAATTCATATATGTGATATTATGTAGTATTTATCTGTTTCTCTCTGACTTATTTTACCAGCATAGCAATGATTAGAAGTAATCTAATTTATGACTAGGTTTTGTGACCTTTATTTAGTTAAACAGTTGGACCTAAAAGATTTATCGGAACTGTAGTCATAATAGACTGTTTAAAAAGTTAATTATTTTGTTGTATAAATAATTTATATTATGTTTTCACTACCTGGAATCATAAAGTCTTTACTCTCCTTTACCCTAGGTTGGACTAACTGTTTATTTGTGTTTTGGGCCACACCCATTAGTACTCAAGGTTTAACATGGCTCTGTGCTTAGGGATCACACCTAGCTGACTTGAAAGATCATATGGTATGTCAGGAATTGAACCCAAGTTGGCTTCTTGCAAGCTACCCACTCTGGCTCCTTTGTCTATTTGTCTGTTTTGTGTGTGTGTGTGTGTGTGTGTGTGTGTGTGTGTGTGTGTCTTTTGGTTTTGAGCCATACCTGACTGCACTCAGGGATTACTTCTGGCTCTGCACTCAGAAATTACTCCTGGCAGCTTTGGGGGACCAGATAGACTGTCAGGGATCAAATCCAGGTTGACTATGTGCAAAGCAAACGCCCTACTGGCTGTGCTTTCGCTCTGGTCCTTGAGTCTAATTATATTATTTTATTGTTTACTTTATTTAAGCACCATGGTAACAAAATTGTTCATTGTTGGTTTTCAATAATAGAATGTATACCATGTTTCACCAGTGCACTCTTCCTGCCACTGATATCTCCCATTTTCCTCTCTCCATCCACTTCTTCCTGTCTCTAGGGTAGACAGTTTGCTTCTTTGTCTTTGTCTTTCTCTCTTTTCTTTTTTTACACTGGTTTTTACTGTTGTTAATGCAGGATTTTTATTTTTTCATGTCACTTTCTCTCCTTTCGGCACTGAATTCTTGTCCGGAGTGATCAGCTCCAATTAGTGCCTGTATATCTTAGATATTACCTCTTATCTGATGAATATTGGGTGAACAGCTTTTCCAATTTCATCTTTAGCCTTTGTATTCTAGTCACTATTCCTCTGAAGTACCGAAGCTTCTCAGTTTAATTTAGTCCCATTTGTTTATTTTTGTTTCAACTTGCTTGGCCAGTGCTGTTTCATCCTTGAAGTTGCCTTTAGTTTCAATGTCATGGAGTGTTCTGCCCATGTTTTTCTTTATGTACCTTATGGTTTCAGATCTTATATCAAGTTCTTTAATCCATTTTGATCTGACCTTTGTGCATGGTGTTAAGGAAAAGTCTAAATTCATTTTTGCATGTAGTTGACCAGTTTTATCCTGCACCATTTGTTAAAGAAGCTTTCCTTTGGGCCTAATATTTTTGTTAGGATCATGAAGAACAGTTTTCCACAAAGAGCACATCTACAGTTGCAAGATTTTTGTCTGTTAATTATATCTTCCTGTCTGGGAAAATGTTTTGCATAATTTAGTTTATTGATTGAATAAAAACATGTGAGATAAATATCATACTCATTTTATGCTGAAATAATTTATGCTCGAGAGGTTACATAACCAATTCATACACACTGCTAGTATATGCTACCACATCTTACCATTCTGCATTACAGAACTTGAATTTTTACTGTTCACCTGCAGTTTTTAAAAACTTATTTGCTTATATATTACTACTTGATATTTGAAGGAACAAAATATGTTAGTTACTTTCTGTGTTTAATCCAAGTGATAAGGTCATCCAACAGAGGAATTGAAAAAAATTCTGTAGCTGCAGAGCTAGAAGTGGCTCTGAGTACAGCCAGACATCACAGACTATCTGATACACACACAGATGCACTGACATGATTTCTAATGCTAGAAATAGCCAACAAGTGCTACATATAGCCAACACAGTGAATGAAATCAAATCTCTATGGAAAGCATAACAAATTACTCAACCTTGAAAAGGTAGAATAGTTGAAATAGAAGATAAAGTCCCAGTAATGACTGAAATAAAGTGGAGGAGAAAAGAGAAATTAAATTTAGGAAAAATGAAGAAATCCTTTAAATTTGATTAGTCTTTATTATAAAGTGAAACAAAGGGATAACTAGGCATGTCAGGAAGTAAAGAGAGAAGGGAATAGAGTGCTTATTGAAATAAACAATAGTTGATCATTTCCAAAATTTAAAGAACCAGCTATAAAAACTAGAAGCTGATTTAGCAATCATCCAATATATATATATACCCAAAGACACATCTTGTTAAGTCATCGAAACTCATTGATAAAGAAAATATACTAAAGTTTTCTAGGAAAAAAGAATATAAATAGGTAACACAGTCTGACTGTCATAGATTATCCAACATAAACTCTACAGACCAAGAGGAGATGAATGATGTACTCATTACAGTCATAAAACATAAAAGAATTTCATTCAAAAAATTCTACTCTTCAGAATTACCATTCAGATAGTAGAATAAAAAAATGGCTTTCTCCGAAAAACAAAAGCAAATGGAGTTTCCATCACTAGATTTCCCTGCAAGAAATATTTAAAGGACTTAGTTTCCAGCAGAAGAAAAGAAGTATAAAATCTTCATATGGTGAGAAACAATAATATAGAATTAGAAACATAAACTAGTCTAAAATGAGATTAAAAACAAAATTTTAAGGATCAGAAGAATAAGACAGAATCTATTTTAAAAACGAAGTCTGGGGGCTGGAGAGATAACATGGAGGTAAAGCCTTTTTATTGAATACAGAAGGACGGTGGTTCGAATCCCAGCATCCCATATGGTCCCCCAAGCCTGCCAGGAGTGATTTCTGAGCATAGAGTCAAGAGTAGCCCCTAAGCGCTGCCAGGTGTGACCCAAAATAAAGCAACAACAACGATGACAACAACAAAAAATACGAAGTCTGACTCAAACCGCCTAATAACAACAAAACACATATCTAGAGCAAAGACACTTTAGAAATATTGATGAAATTGAGAGCATCACTAAAGAGCACTTCTCAATGGGAAAGGCAGATAAAAATTCATGGGGAAAGAAACCCCAAATGTGAAACAATAGGAAAATAAAAGATAGAATGTAATTATGCCACATGTATACATCAACCTAAATGTTATAAGTCTGAATGTACTAGTTAAAAGATAATATATAGGTAGATGATAAAGATCTATTTATATTATAAACTCATATCATAAATATAAGACTAGATTTATAGAAAGACTGGAATAATGTACTGAAATGCATCACAGAGAAAAGTGTAATATGAGACCAAATAAAGAAGTGAAAGATAATTGTCAGGTATTGCACTCACATGTGGAATATTTGCTTTTCTTTTCATTTTTGGTCACATCCAGCAGTGATCAGGGATCACTTCTGGCTCTACACTCAGGGATTAGGGCAACATATTTGGTGATGGGGATTGAACCAGGTCAGCTGTATGCTAGTACCCTACCCTGTATAATCTCTTAACCCTCATATTGGAATATAAATAACAAAGGAAACAAACTGGAAAGTAAATTAAAATAAAATAAAAAACCTGGTGGATAACAGAGGGAAAGAGGAAGGATACATGTGATGGCACCAGAGCTTCATAGTGATGAGACATACAGAAAAGTTTTTATTGTATCTACCACATAGATAGGTTTTAATTTTCAAGAAAAAAATGAATAAAAAACCATTTTGTTTCTAAAATTGGGCCAGTAAAAATGGACTGTGATTACATATTACCCTATATCTTCTGGTAATATACTAACCAACAATTTTGAAAATGAGGACCTATACTTTCCCTCCTTTGGCTAATGCATACTTGATTGTGATGTCATTGATTTTTGGTTATGACTTTGATCTATATTTCAGTATAGTAAATTATATTGATTGTGCCTATTATTCAAAGCAATCATTAGATTATCAGAAAATACCATTAAGTGGTCATTGGGCCAGTCAGAAAATTTCCTCTGATATTTTCTTTCACTCAGGAATTTCAACATATGACAACCAGAATGTGGGGTTGCTTTGTCAGGATATAATCACTTTGTCATGAGAGAACATTGAATCAACTTAAATGTCTAAAATGTATAAATCAATAATATAGTTTTTCCCCAAATTATAAGACTTTTGGACCACTGTTAAGAATTCACAATCTAACTAGATACATGCAAAATAAATGGCATGATTTTAAATCCCAAACTTGCTTTGGAACCTGAAATATTGAACTACCCTTTCTCTTTTATAATATAAATTCACAGGAGGGCTTTTGAAATCTGTCTTTCTATGAAACTGTTTCTAAAGACTATGCTCACTCAGGAGCTAAGGCCTTCTACAGTGAGCCTATGTGTGTAAAAAGAAACTTTACATTAGAGAGGGAGCATGTAGAGGATTAATTTAGTACTGTGCTCATGTCACACGTGAAGGTCTAGAATATGAAAGACAAAAGGACTCACCTACATAAATAATTAGCAAATGATAGAAGCTTGAATCTAGGCTTTCCTCATTGCAAAGCATTGGTGCAGGGGAAATAAGTGTTACTGCATAATCATATCATAAGTATAGCATCATAGCATCAGTTTCCAATGTCCACTTGATTGTTCTTTCACTTACTGATTTTACTATATGAGAGTTGCTTAACTGTCTTGTCTCTGTTTCCTCACACAGATAATATTAGTGCATGCATTAAAGGGTTGTTAAAATGCTTGCACATTGGAGGCTGGAGTGATAGCATAGTGAATAGAGTGTTTGTTTGCCTTGCACATGGCTGACTGGAGTTCCACCCCTGAGCAATACCAGGAGTGATTCCTGAGTGCAGAGACACATCTCTGGTGTGCCACAAAACAAAACAAAACAAAACAAAACAAAACAAAACAAAACAAAACAACCCCCCCCAAACCCAAAATCCAACAAATCTAATGCTTGCCACTAAGTAAGTGCTAGATGTGCTTGCTAAATAAAGCAAATGTAATATGTTCCTTGTCATTAGATAGATGTGTATAAAGGTTACTATTTTGGGGGGAATCAAGATCATCTGTGCATTATAAAGAAAGTAGAAATTCTTTAGTCATGTTGCTCTTACTTAATAATAAAACCAGAATTTGACTGGCTGTAACTTTAGTACAGGCCTTTAAAACTGAATGTATGTGTGCTTCCTACTGCATCAGCATCGAAAGAAACATTTGAGGTGTTGATTGAGTGGAAAAACTCCACTAAAGAAATAAACTCTAAGGATGACATTTATATAAGCTTTTGAAAGACTCTTTAGAGATTACTCATGAGTGATCAGGGATTTTCTTTGCACACTGGGACTAAAAAATCAAATAGGATTTCATAGAATAATATACTATTTTGCATATATAACTATAGTCACAAGGGATTTCTTTTTTTTTTTTTGCTATTAACAAAAGCTCTTCTTTTCTTACTCTTTTGAGCTTTCTTTTCTTTTGTTGTTATAATAAGAGATTTAAATATAGATTTGTCTCATATAAGCTATTTTTAAATGTCTGCATTGGTTCTGAATCAGTATACTATAAATAAACCAGAAACTGGAATAAATTTTATTAGCAAGTAAACATAATACATATCACAGAACGCTTCACATAAATTCCCTTCTGTGCTTGTCAAGCAAGTACTGGAGAAATGCTTTTCTCTGCAAACTGCAGCAAAACTCCTAAATTGCTTCACAAAATGAGGAAATATTTGATAAACACAGACAATTGATAACCAAGCTCCCAAGAGTCTGAGGTGGAGCTCTTCTATACCTCTAAGGAGTTTAGGGAAGTGTTAAATTTCTCTTGAAGGGTCTGCCTCTGGGAACCATGAAAGAGTGAGATGGTCTTAGTTTGGTGGAGAAAAGAGACATAGTTACTCAAAATTCATCACTTTCTGTGTGTATGTCTGTGATTGTTATATTTTTCCTTTCCTGCAGTAAAACTTATTGATGGGAAAGAAAGCTTTCATATTCCTTTGACTAATCCAGTTTTTCCTATTGCCAGATCATATGCTTTGGGCAAAAGCCAATGTTCACTCTTGCTTCATGGGCAGAATATTTCAGACCTGAACTATTACCAGATTCTCAATAGTGATTGGTTTGAAGGTGGTAGATGATCCTAATCAAGTCACTAAAACTCAAATTAAGGGACTTTTTAAGGGACTTAATTTATTGAAGCACTATTATTTACAATATTTTTAATGATAAGGTTTCCTGCCTACAATGTTCCAACACCAAACACTTCACCAGAGTGTCAGCTTCCCTCTACCATTGTTCAAGGGTCCCTTCTGAGCCCTCTCTTAAACCTTAGTAACCTAAGTTCTGTATAACAGTTCTCAGGTTCTGTTGTCTTTGAATTCTGGGCATTCTTTTGGAACTAATAGAAAAGAATACTCCCCATATGTAGACTTGCAGCTGAGTAGCTCCCAATTGGGAACACTTTGCTTGGAAAAAGAATCAACATGAACTCAAATGCCCTCAGAAGGAATCAGCTGTAAAGACATCATCTGATAATCCTGTTTAAAGTTTTATCTTAAACCTCTCTTCAAACTTCTCCTTAAAAGGTAAATTAGTAAATTATTTTTGAAAAGCATAAGAGACTGGAGTGATGGCTTAATGGGCTAAGCACATGCTTTGCATGCTGGAGGGAGGCCTGGGTTTGATCTCTTGCACCATTGGGTTCTGAGTACTGCTGAGACCAAGCACAGATTCAGAAGTAGCCCTCAAACACTGCTGAGTATGTCACAAAACAAAAACAAAAAAAATAGTGGCTGGAGCAATGGCACAGTGGTAAGATGTTTGCCTTGCACATGGCCAACACAGGACAAACCCCAGTTCAAATCCTGGCATCCCATATGGTCCCTGAGTCTGCCAGAGTGACTTCTAAGTGCAGAGACAGGTGTGACCCCCCAAATAACAAAAGAAGAAAGAAAAAGAAAACTTTCCCCATACATAATTAAGATATGTGAATGTAGATCATAGCATTTGCCTTAAATGTCAGAGACCCTAGCTTCATTCCTCAGCATTGCAAAGCCAAGCTGAATTAAAAAAAATAACTGTTTGGTAATTATTTATTAAGTTGGTTTGAAATTTTTTTTATCACTGTAAAGGAAAATCCTTATTAAGAAAACTATAGTATAAAGTGTACCATAACAGATAAATGATCATAAGATCTTGATGCATCCTTAACAGACTCAGGAGCGATGTTTGTATTGAACTTCTTTTTATTTTTTGTTTTTGGGTCACACCTGGCAGTGCTCAGGGGTTACTCCTGGCTCCATGCTCAGAAATTGCTCCTGGCAGGCACGGGGGACCATATGGGGCACCGGGATTCGAACCGATGACCTTTTGCATGAAAGGCAAACGCCTTACCTCCATGCTATCTCCTGGGCCCCTGTATTGAACTTCAAATGATGTAAAATTTTCTATGCAGAAACTATGGCACGTAAAGGCATTTCAGAGACAAAGAGCACCATATGTAAAGAGGAGTCATTCAGGAAAAGTGAGACATTTAGGATCAACCAGGTACAGTGTTTGGTGAAGAATTCTGAGACATGTGGCTGGAGAGATGTCTAGAACTTGAAGTTCTATGACGTTTGATGCATTGTAGGGGTATTCCAGGCAGGCAAGCCCCAGGAGACATGCTGTGACTCAGTGTGCCTCTTCCATTATTAATAATGGTGCAGAATGGAAACCTATAGTCAGGAGAGATGATTGAAAGCCAACATCTCAGGAAATAAAATATTCATTGACTAAAGTCAACTATTTTAAGGCAGAATTGCTCTGTGCCCAGTCCTGCCTCTGAGACAGACGTCACTCATTGGACACCCTTTCTGATTTATTATTCTCTGCAAAGTGTTCCATATAGTTATGCTCAGTTTTTGTCAACAGTTACAGTTGGGTTGAAAGTTATCTGTTATTCCAGACCATTTTCTTGGGCCAATTCTTGCACTAAGCCTTGTGGGTTGTGCCATAGAACTAAATCCTTTCATTTTCACTTGTAAAAGTCGGTGGATGAATGTTTGCTGAGCAGAAAAAAAGATATTTTGAGTAAAATCTCAGTCCCTATGAGAGATGAAAATGTTTTTCTTCTTGCAAAGCAAACAGTGCTGCAGTTGAGCAACCAAAACAGAGTTGAAGGGCTCCATCAGGGGTACTGTAGCTCAGGCTACTTTTAATGGGATGTGAAACATGTGCATTTTCTTGAGGTCACAACTTTAAATCTGACC
>PVKC010053999.1:0-10047 GCA_004027635.1 Crocidura indochinensis | reverse complement strand
GGTCTGGTGAGGGTGAGGGCTGTGATGTGCGGGGTCGGGGGTACAGGGATGTACTTCATCTTCAGCAGGAATTCTGCTCTCACCTCCTCACTTCTCAGACCACTCTCCAGTCCCAACACACAATAACTTATTTTATTCAATTTTTTATTTAAACCATTATGATTTACAGTTATTTATAGTGGGTTTTAGGTAGACAATGATTCAAGCCCAATCCTACCACCAATGTTAACCTCCCTTCACCAATGTTCCAGAGTGAATTCCATGCCGCCTCCACCCACCCCAGCCTGCCAGTATAACAGGCCCATTTTTCGTGTTGGTTGTTAAAGTCTGGGTGTTATTATTTCATTGTTATTGACTCTGGATGCTTGGATATTCTTTTTTTTTTTTTTGGTTTGTTTTTGGGTCACACAGCAGTACTCAGGGATTACTCCTGGATCTATACTCAGAAATTTCTCCTGGCAGACTCAGGGGACCCTATGGGATGCTGGAGATAAAGCCTGGGTTGGTTGCATACAAGGCAAATGTCCTCCCTGCTGTGCTATTGATCTGGCTCCAGTTCTGTCCTTTCTTAATGTACCTGAGCCCCTTTGGCTTCTGGCTCCTGTCATTTGATATATGTTTGTCTCCTCTCCCACTCAATTTCTTTCCTTCTCTTCACTATATTCTGGAAGTTAGACTCTTCTCAAAACTCCCATTTAAGCCATTGCATTTCTTCATGCAGTTATTCTAAATACCACATATAAGTGATATCATCTTACATTTATCCTTCTTTTGGCTTACTTCATTTAACATAATATCTTCCATTTCCATCCATATAGCAGCAAATTGCATGATGGCTTCATTCCTTACAGCTATTCCTTCTATACTATTCCAGTGTATATATGTACCACATCTTCATGATCCACTCGTCTGTTGTTGGACATCTAGGTGGGTTCTAACTCTTAGCTATTACACTGAACGCTGTGAGGAATAGTGGTGTGCATACATCACAGTAACTTTTACAGAATCACCCTATTGAGAAGCCAAGAAGCCAAGTGGTGTGGCGCCCTCTGCAAGTGAAGAAACATCACACATCAGCAGAGAAACATCTGCCCTTGCTGGCCAACCTCTGGCCCTGTGCTCACTCACTCACTGCTGGGCCTTTTTTACTGCGATGCTGAAATGCAAACTGCCTCGTCGCTTCTGGCTTATTTGGGCTGAGTCACTTCCTCTCCCTGGGCCCCTGCCAGATCTAGCTGAGCTGTGAGCCTGGGAGGGCTCTCGGCAGCATGCAGCCCCAGCTCCTCGTTCTGTCAGATGCACAGCCCTCCGCCCCCAGCCCTGTCACTCGGGGGTCTCATCGATCCATCTCAGGCTGGAGCACCAAGGCTGGGAGTGAATCACCCGCCTCCTTCGCCAACGCCGCCCCCGGGCTGCTCTGAGCCCTGGGAAGGCATCATTTTGGTCAGAGCCTGAAGTCAGGGGATGCTGCTGAGGGTTTATATATAAATAAATTATTTAATTGAATCACCGCAAGCTACACAGGTACAAAGTTGTTCGTGACTGAGTTTCATACAATGAAAAATACCCATCCCTTCACCAGCGCACATTTCCTGCCACTTATGTCCCCAGATTCCCTTCCCTGCCTAACTGTGGAAGACATCTTTCTTCTCTCTCTCTCCCTCTCCCCCCTCTCTCTCTTTCCCCCTATGTCTCTCTCTCTCACCCACTGTCTCCTTTTTTTCCTTTTAAACACTGATTTGTAATATTGTTATTGAAGAGATGCCATGCATATCTCTTTCCCTTCTTTCAGCACCCAGTTCCTGTCCAGAGTGATCTTTCCCAACTCTCCCTGTCCTAGTGGTCCCTTCCCTGACCTCACTACCCTGTCCGACTCTCTGTGCTCTGCTGTGGGTTTTCTGTGATCTGCTTCTCTCTCATCTCACTTCCAGCCCTAGTGCATGGAAGACTGATTCTGCACCAAGCCAAGTGCCAGGTTGAGTCCACCCCCAATTCTGTGACTGCCCCAAGGACAACTGGGACACCCTTGTGGCTTAGGGTGAGGATGGCCACGATCAGCAAAGACCAGCACTGATTACTCAAGAAGGTAGAAGGCTTATCAGAGTGCTCCCCCACCCCCACTTTTCTTTCCTTCTTCAGCTGTTTACAAGTGAGAAAACAGGTTTTGAGGTGCCTAGCAGTGGATGAATGAGCTGTTCAGAGCCCAGGACTACTCCTTCCTATCTCTTGAGCATCATCCTTCATTTGCTGCCAGACTGTGGGCCAATGCTGACATCCGGATGCTGTGGTGGCTCCTGTGGGAGATAAATCTCCCCTTCCCCATTTGTTCAGGGCACACTTTTCCAGAGTAGCCACGCTTATGGGGGGACTCAGCCTCAATGACACAGTCTAGGCTGAGCCTTGGGGAGAAGGGAACCAGCCAGAAGGCTTCAGCTGAGAGTTGGCAGAGTAGGGCATGGGTATACTCGCTCATGCGGATATAGTCTGCTAGTTCTGGCATTTCTGTTCTTTCAGTCACTCCTATTCCCTTCAGCTGCCTCGGGAGAGATCGGAACCATTCCAGCAGGGAAGGAGTCTTCCTTTGAGTTAGTCTAAGGGTTTAATGATATACTGGGTGTGGTCAGAGTGAGTAGGCAGACCACCCAGGTTGGACCAGAGCAGAATGCAAAGGAGGTGCATTGCTGAAGCTGCTCCATCAGGCGAGATCTTAAATGGCCCCATGGCACTTCAAGAGACAAGAATAAGAAAAAACACAGCCAGAAATAAAGATGAAGCCATTGAAAATATCAATGAAAAGAAGCTGGGTTTGGGAAATAATATGCTGACAAATGTTTCTTATTTTATTTGAAGGTTTTTCTTTTGCTAAATAATGCTGGGGGTGTGATAGAGCATTACTATGTGGTGCCCTGGGTTTGGTCCCCAGCACTGCAAAGGGAGCCCAAAAAACTGCACCCAAAAAGTAGGGCCAGAGAGATAGTACAGTGGGTAGGGTACTTGCCTTGCATGCAGCTGACTAACGTACAATCCGCAGCACCACCTGGGGTCTACTGAGCCCTTCCAGGAGCAGTGCCTGATCTCAGAGTCAGGAGTAAGCCCTAAGTACCACCAGGTGTGGCAAAAAATATTATGTCTTATTTCCATGTGCAAAGGATAGCAAGATGAGTGTAGATATTTACATGCCAACAAATTAATTACCTAGAAGAAATGAATTTCTAGAAACAGCACCAGCCAAGTATAGGTCAAGTAAAGATATGAACAGACTAGTAAGATAATTGAATAGTTAAAAACCTTGGATAGGGGGCCCGGGAGATAGCATGGAGGTAAGTTGTTTGCCTTTCATGCAAAAGGTCATCAGTTCGAATCCCGGTGCCCCATATGCTCCCCCGTGCCTGCCAGGAGCAATTTCTGAGCATGGAGCCAGGAGTAACCCCTGAGCACTGCTGGGTGTGACCCAAAAACCAAAAAAAAAAAAAAACCTTGGATAGGCCAATGCCAATGCTGCCATCCATGTTCATGAAAGCAGATTCGAGTGTGAATCACCTGTAGTAGATGCTGACTTTGGCGTAATGAACACAGAGAAGTCCAGACCCGATGGTTTCACTGATCAAGTCTGCCCAGCAATCTTCCCCATGTCCTTCTCCAAAAACTCAAAGCCCAAGAAGCAGGGCAGGGAAATGGTTTAAGGACTGCAGCACATTTCTTTCTGTCTGCAGAGACCCTAGTATGAATGGGTCCTCTAGCACCAAACTTTAGCCTCACACAACAGGCTACACTTCAGCCCGCTGGAAAACCCTTATGCCTTGATAAGAGAACATTCCTAAACACATTTAGCAAGAGTAGTATCAGCTGATGTGCCAGGACCAGAAGAAGGAGTTTAGGAAAGTTCTGACATCGTGATGTACAGATCTCAACTTGCCCAATAGAACAGACGGCACATTAAAAATGGACAAATTTTCATCAGGATCCAGGGGGACTTATCTGAGATGCAAAATGGAAATCTAGAAGGACACAGAGAATTAACAGAATAAAAGATAAAAGCCTTAGGATTGTCTCCATGGATGTAGTAAAAGCATTTAACAAAACACTTTCATTATAGAGGGAACTTACCTCAACATAATAAACTTTGCAGCTAAAAGCACATTGAATAATGAAAACCTGAAAGCAATTCCTTTAAGATTACAAAAAAAAGACAAGGGTGCCTAATCTACCATTTGAACATCAATTGGAAACCCCCGTCATGGAAATGTTTCAAGAGAAAGCAACGGAAGGCAAGGGAATTGAAAGATACAAGTAAACTGTTCTACAGATAAGGTTATAAAAAAAAAACCCACCAGAAAATATCATTGGAGAGAAAATATGGCCAAGTTAAAGGGTACAAAAATTAAATCCACAGGGCCGGAGCAGTGGTGCAAGTGGTAAGGGGTCTGCCTTGCCTGCGCTAGCCTAGGACAGACCATGGTTCAATCCCCCAGTGTTCTATATGGTCCCCCGAGCCAGGAGCAATTTCTGAGCGCATAGCCAGGAATAATGCCTGAGCATCACTGGGTATAGCCCAGAAACAAAGAAAAAATCAAATCCACAGCTGCATTGCCTTAAACAATGAATTCTCTAAGAAGAAACTTTCATTTGGTAGTCAAATCAAATAAAACACTTAGTAAAGTTAAAATCAAGGAAGTCAAAGATTTGTACCATGAAAACTCTAAGACACCACTTTAAATAGACACAAGTAAATGGCAAGACAAGCTGTATGTGTGTGAAAGAAAGAAAACTATTCAAATGTCCAGCATACTCAAAGTTGGCTATAGAGGCAGTTGCAATTCTTAGCTCAGTGCCAAAGGCTTTCTCTAAAAATGCGAAAACTATTCTGAAAAGTCACGTCGAACTATTCATTTCTTTGAATAGGAGAAGTCAAGCTCAAGGCCTGCATTCTGATTTCAACCACAGCAGCCTGCTGATGGAATAAAGACAAACCTGGATACTCAGGGAGAGGACCAGGGCTGGAACCAGTCCATGCATAGGGATAAATATAAATAAGTAATAGTCCATGCACAGGGACTGGAATTAGCCCATGTATAGGCCATCAACTAGCTTTTGACCAGGTCACAAAAATAGTACATTGGGAAAGAGATCTCAGGAGAAATGTGATCTACAAAGAATAAGACCAGATACTTGATTCCAGCATACATAGTAATTCCAAATGGACTAACGTTGAAAATGTAAAAAAATAAAACAACAACAATAACAAAAACAAAAACTCCAGCTTCTTGACTTGTGGTCTCAAATCTAAAAAGTCATTGCCAAGGACAGGTAGAGGGGGAAAAAGGCAATAACCTAAAAAGTCTTTTATAGAATAAAAAGAAAGAGCCAACAGAATGAAAAGGTTTCTTTTAGAACAGTGGGAAATACCGTAGCTATCTATCTAGAAGAACAGTAATTAGGGTCTTCAAGACACAGTCACTAACTGTGTTAGTACCACTAACTGTGGTACATATACACAATGGAATATTATACAGCCATCAGGAGAGATGAAGTCATGAAATTTTCCTACACATGGATGTACATGAAATCTAATGTGCTGAGTGAAATAAGTCAGAGCGAGAGAATGGTCTCACTTATCTATGGGTTTTAAGAAAAATGAAAGACATATTTGCAACAATCCTCAGAGACAAAGAGAGGAGGGCTGGAACTTCCAGCTCACTTCATGAAGCTCACCACAAAGAGTGGTGAGTACAGTTAGAGAAATTACTACACTGAGAACTACCATAACCAGGTGAATGAATGAGGGACCTGGAAAACCTGTCTAGAGTACAGGTGGGAGTGGGGTGGGATGGAGGGAGATTTGGGACATCAGTGGTAGGAATGTTGCACTGGTGAAGGGGGGTGTTCTTTACATAACTGAAACCTAATCACAATCATATTTGTAATCAAGGTGTTTAAAAAAAAGATATTTTAAAAAAGGAGGAGGAAGAAGAGGAGGAGGAACAGGCGGAAGGAAGAGAATATGGAAGAAAAGAAATAGGAGGAGGAAGAAGAGGAAGGAGGATGTGGAGGAGAAGTAGATGGTGAAGGAAAAAAGTGGAGAAGGGATGTAAGGAGCTGGAGAAAATGTAGGGGAAATAGGAGAAGAAAAAGAGGAAAGGGGGCCAGGTGGTGGCATTGGAGGTAAGGTGCCTGCCTCGCCTGCGCTAGCCTAGGATGGACCGCGGTTCAATCCCCAGGTTTCCCATATGGTCCCCCAAGCCAGGAGCAACTTCTGAGCGCATAGCCAGGAGTAACCTCTGAGCGTCACTGGGTGTGGCCCAAACCCCCCCCCAAAAAAAAGAAAAGAAAAGAAAAAGAGGAGAGGGGGAAGAGGAGGAGGAGATGAAGAAGAAAAATAACTGCCTTAGGAGTGAGAAAAAACTGGGAATATTGCCTGTGGGAAATGTGCACTGGTATAGGGCACCGAATGACTGAAGCACAATCATGTACACCTTTGTAACAGATCTTATGGTGTTTCAATAAAATCTATAAAAAAATAAAATATATAAAACAAAAAGACACATTCACTCTCATGCCTATTTCAGCATTATTTACAAAAGCCAAACTATATTAACAACCAAGAACCAGACCGGAGAAATTGCACAGCAGTAGGGCATTTACCTTGCATGCGGCCCGCCCGGGATGGACCCAGTTCGATTCCCGGCACCCATATGGTCTCCCAGCCTGCCAGGGGAGATTTCTGAGTGCTGAGCCAGGAGTTACCTCTGAGCACTGCTGGATGTGGCCCAACAACCAATCAATCAATAAATTAATTAATTAAAGAAAAACAACCAATATAACCACTGATGGGTGAATGGATAAAAAATATGTATATAGGGGCCAGAGAGATAGCATGAAGGCAGAGCACTTGCCTTGTATGCATAAGGATGGTGGTTCGAATCCCAGCATCCCATATGGTCCCCCGAGCCTGCCAGGAGCGATTTCTGAGCGTAAAGCCAGGAGTATATCCAAGTCAATAATATGGAATTGCTGAAGCTCTCCTCAGAGCCCTGGGAAGTGAACCCCCCAAAAAAAGCTGCATTCTGAACCAACCCAGCGAACAAGTGAATAAGAACTGGCTGGCTGTGGGGGTTGCCAGGTGGGGGTGCTGATTACCCTACCTGCGGAGACTCTGCCCTGCTGTGCTTCTTCTGAGGAAACTGAGGACCCCAAGGGAGCTCTGTCCTGTGCTTCTCTATCTTTTCCAAACTCTTGAAGCTCTTCTCAGAGCCCTGGAAAGCGAATCTCCAAAAACTGTCACCTAGAGCCCCAGAAGCAGCCACGCACTCTTTCTAACCAATAAGCCTCACCAAAACACGCAGGAAAAACCACACTATTAGCGTGACAATGGGGAAAACTCACAGACAAACACCATGCACAGAGAATGAAGACGATAGCTTGGATGACCTTAAAAATTATAATCATCTGATTAACCTCTCTGATAAGGAAATTAAAATAGATATATGGAAGATGTTTGTAAAACTCCAAGAAAGCATAGATCAATCTGAACAGAGCACAAAGACAGAAATCAGAAAACTCCAAACTGAAATAGCAGATCTGAAAAACACGGTAGCTCAACTGAAAACCTCAATGGATGCCCTCGACAGCAGAGTAACAGCAGCTGAAGAGAGAATCAGAGTACTGGAAGATGAGATGCACAAAAACTCAACACAGCAGAAGAAATTGGAAAAGAACCTTAGGACAAACGATCAGGCAATGGAAAAAGTACTCAAAGAATGCGAACAGATGAAAATAGACCTTTTTGATAAACTCAACAGAAACAACATAAGAATCATTGGAGTCCCAGAGACCCAAGTAGGAGATCTCCAGGAAGAATCAACTGTCAAAGACATCATCAAAGAGATACTAACAGAGTTAACAACTACATGCAATCAAATCCTGCATGCCCGAAGAGTACCAGCCAAAAGAGACCCAAAGAAAAACACCCCCAGACACATCCTTGTTACAATGACAAATCCCACATATAGAGATAGAATACTGAATGCAGCAAGATCAAAAAGGGAAATTACATTCAAAGGAGCATCCCTAAGACTTACAGCAGACATGTCACAAGAAACTCTCAAGGCCAGAAGACAGTGGTGGGATATTGTGACATGACTGAATGAAATGAATGCCTCACCAAGAATACTGCACCCAGCCCGACTCACGTTCAGGTTTGAAGGAAGAATACATAGCTTCATGGATAAACAACAGCTCAGAAACTTCACAGATGATAAACCAACCTTAAAGGAAAAACTGACAGGTCTACTCTAAGACAAGAGAGACCAAAAAACACAACAAACTTAACTACAAAGATGACATTAAATCCTATGATAATCATCTCCTTCAATGTCAATGGACTAAATTCACCAATTAAAAGACATAGAGTGGCAAAATGGGTTAAAAAGATGAATCCAACCTTCTGCTGCCTACAAGAAACACATCTGAATAGTCAGAACAAATATAGACTCAAAATCAAAGGCTGGACGAAAATCATCCAAGCAAGCAACACCCTCAAAAAAGCTGGGGTGGCCATATTAATATCTGATGACACCAACTTTATACTCAGAAAAGTAGTAAGGGGCAAAGATGGGCACTATGTTCTAATCAAGGGATATGTGCAACAGGAAGAAATCAGACTATTAAACATATATGCACCCAATGAGAGACCAGTGAATTATCTAATACAATTACTGACAAATCTGAAAGAAGAAATCAATAATAACACAATAATGTGGGAGACCTCAACACGGCCCTATCAATACTTGATATGTCAACCAGACTGAATCCCAACAAAAACATACTAGTCCTGAAAAGAGTAATGGAAGAAAGAGGACTAGTAGATACATATACATATAGGACACTCCATCCCAAAAAACCTGGATACACATTCTTCTCCAATGTACATGGGTCATTCTCCAGAATAGACTACATGCTGACACATAAAACATACCTCCATAAAATCAAGAGGATAGAAATCTTGCAGACTACCTTTGCTGATCATAAGGCTCTGAAATTAGATGTGAACTACAAAGCCACACAGAAGAAAAACTTTAACAATTGGAAATTGAACACCCTGCTACTGAACAACCAGTAGGTTCCAGATGAAATCAAAAAGGAAATCAAAACTTTCCTGGAAACAAATGATAATGAAGACACAAACTGCCAGACTCTATGGGACACAGCAAAAGCGGTCCTGAGAGGAAAATTTATAGCTCTACAAGCACACATCAGGAAGGAAGTGGGGGCATACCTGAATAACTTAATGATGCAGCTCAAAAAAATTAGAAAATGACCAACAAAAGGAACCAAAAATAGGGAGATAGAAGGAAATAGCAAAGCTGAAAGCAGAACTCAATGAAGTGGAAAACTGAAGAACAATCTGAAAGATCAACGAAAGCAGAAGTTGGTTCTTTGAAAAAATAAATAAGATTGATAGGCCATTGGCAAAACTCACAAAGAGAGAGATAGAAACCTGATAACCTGTTATAGAAATGAAAAGGGGGAAATCACGACAGATACTGCAGAGATCCAAAGAGTAATCAGAGACTACTTTGAGAAACTTTATGCTACTAAACATAATAACCTAGAAGAAATGGAAAAATTCTTGGACACTTATAACCTTCCACATTTAAATAAGGAGGAGGTAGATTATCTAAACACCCCCATCACGACTGAGGAAATTGAAACTGTAATCAAACATCTGCCCAAAAAGAAAAGTCCAGGTCCAGATGGATTTCCAAATGAATTTTTTCAAATATTTCAAGAGGAGCTACTACCAATCCTAGCCAGGCTCTTCCATGAAATTGAAAAAAACGGGAACACTCCCAAACAGCTTTTATGAAGCCAACATCACCTTGATACCAAAACCGGACAGAGATGCTGCCAAAAAAAGAAAATTACAGATCAATATCCCTGATGAATGCTGATGCAAAGATCTTCAACAAAATCCTGGCAAATAGGATCCAATGCATCATCAAGAAGATCATACACTACAACCAAGTAGGTTTCATTGCAGGCATGCAA
>PVKC010053997.1:0-10045 GCA_004027635.1 Crocidura indochinensis | reverse complement strand
AAATTAAAGTTTAATCAATGTGAAAAAGAACAATACAAAGCCCATGGTTAAATATATCAATGTGGAATTTCACTGTACAACTAACATCTGGTAGAAATACAACCAAGCATTAAAATGTTTGGAGAGAGAAGGAGCAGCCTTCTTTCTTGAATGCTTTGGGTTTTTTTTTTTTTTTTGGTTGTTTTGAGCTTTTTTGTTTGTTTGATTTTGCAAATTTGATGCAATTGAGTGTTGTAATTGGCATTATCAGTCAAAATGTCCTATGTATTCTTTTGTTAGGAAATGCTGCTGAGGGCCAGAGCCATAGAACAGTGCTAAGACATTTGCCTTGCACGCAGCTGACCCAGGACAGATACGGGTTTGATTCCTAGTATCCCATATGATCCCCCAAGCCTGCCAGGAGCAATTTCTGAGCACAGAACACAGGAGTACCCCCGAAAGCCACCAGATCTAGCCCAAATTCAAACAAACAAACAAAAATGGAAAAAGAAAATGCTCCTGGAACATCCAGCGTGGAATGGCAACACAAGTTCACTTTTTGGCCAATATCCATCATCAGGACAAACAATGATTTAAATAGAAAGTCCAGGCTCAGTGCTTTGGCTACAAGCAGCCATTTGTTAAGATGCTAGAAAGAACAAGGAAGACCATGTTGGAAGATCTTAGATTAATTTGAGCACCTACAATCTTTTAGCAGGCAAGCACTCTATCACCATTTCTCAACTGGGAGCCAAAATGGCCTCTTAGGAAGCTCCAAAATATTCCAGCAAGACCACAGGTGAAAACTCCCTAAGTAGGGGTCATTACATGAGACTGAGGTGTCATCCAGTAGGATAGATAATGCATAGAAGGAAACAAGCTCTGTAGAGCATCATGGTCATAAGAAGGTTAAGAAACGTTCATCTGAATCAACTTTTCTAGAACACAACAACCATGCCCAGGCCCCTATGGCATCTGCATGGTTCAGTTCTGATATGAATTTATCATATCACAGATGACACAGCCGGGTTCTCAAAAGAACTTCATTTCATGAAAGAAAACTAAAATTCTAATGAAGTACTTCTCTTTTTATATGTTTGTTTGTTTGGGGGCCACACCTGGCAGTGCTTGGGGACTGCTCCTGGCTCTGCATTCAGAAATTACTACTGGCAGGCTCATAGAACCATATGGGATGCCAAGGATCAAACCCAGGTTGGCTGTATGCAAGGCAAATAAATGTTCTACCCACTGTGCTGTTGTTCTGGCCCCTATGATGCTAGTCTTAAGCAGCACTATGACCTAATATTTGTAGCAAAGACAGAAAAAAAAAGCAATGACTTTTTTGAAAGTCTATAAACAAATGAGACCATGTGTGTCACCTCATCACAGATCAAATGAAGAATGAAGGGGTGAGTATCCACAAACCCTAAATGGAAGACAACATGTTTAAATGGCCATAGCTGGAGACATCACTTGTCTTCTGAATTTTCTCTATATATCACACTAAAGATAAATACTATGAGATCACAACTCTTTCCAGTTCACTTTATGGCCCACAATTTTTCTCCAGTTGTAAGTGGGGATTCTCATAGATTAGAGGAGGAGAAGTTACGGGAAGGGGTCAGATTGCAGGCATGTCTAGCACATAGGAAGCAGAGCTAAAGAGAAAGATTGAGAATCCTGAAAATCTCCAGTTTTGATGAGTTAAGGGACCCCTTCAGCCTGCAGTATGGTATCTCCTCCATTGGCTAGGTGAACTCACTTAAACGATATTTGTCTGCTTCCGATAACATGGACTTTGGGGGGGGGGGGTGGGGGTCACACCCGGCAGTGCTCAGGGGTTACTCCTGGCTCCATGCTCAGAAATTGCTCCTGGCAGGCACGGGGGACCATATGGGGCACCGGGATTCGAACCGATGACCTTTTGCATGAAAGGCAAACGCCTTACCTCCATGCTATCTCCCGGGTCCCAGCATGGACTTTTTGAAGAAAGTTTTGAGAAAGTTTGTTTTTTAATCCAGTCAAAGCAATGAGAGTTCATAAGGTAACTTTTTGCTTCAGATATTCTTCTACCTAGGAAGTAGCAGCAGCAAGGCTTAAGTTCCATAGATTTAACTCAAAAATCTGCATAATCCTGTGCTCCCAATGGCATATACACTAATAACTTTATGGATGCTGACAATTTTACTAACATTTATACCAACATCACTGGAAAGAATATCACATGTTTAATCTGTAAAAGGCAAACTATAGTTTCAACGGCAAAGTACTACAAAATGTCTCTGTCATAACTGCCTCAACCCAATTTCCATCCTCAATCTGTAGCTCAGAAAAATGATAAATGTGTCCACAGAGAAACCTTTATGTGAATATTGATAAAATTCATAACAGTGAAAAAGAGTAAAATAATTTAAATGCCCATCAACCAAGGAATGCATAAAAGGGTAAAGAAAAAGTGGCATGTCCTAAGATGAACTTACTGCTAAAGAAAGGAATGAAAGGCTGATGAATAATAAAGAGAGTGAAGTGCCTGCCTTGCATTCAACCAACTCTGGTTTAAACAAAATCACTACATGTGACATCTCTTGGGTGATCCCTAAGTAGAGAAAGAAAGAAAAGCAAGAAAAAAGCAAGCCCTGAACACAACTAGCTATAACCCCAAAACAAAAACAAATAATAACAATAGTAATGATACAAGAAAGCTGATATATCTATAGAGCATGGATGAATCTTAATACAGCCTACAAAAAGAAGCTACACTTTGTCATTCCATTTATAACTTGCCTAGAATAGAGAGTTCACAGAGGTAAAATATAGATCGATGTTGTACAGAATGAAAGCGAACCCAGGTCTGTTGAAGTGATCAAATATTCAAGGCTTAGATGGCATAACTCAAAGGCTATGTAAAAGTCCATGAAACTGGAAGGTGGGTTTCATGGTGTGAAGCTAACTACAAAACTAGTCAAGATGGCAGTTGAAAAGTTCCAAATTCCAACTCAAGCTGCCAGGTTTCTGTAACAATGGTTTATGCATGAAAACCCGAAGGCAAAGAAAGTTATAGAAGTTCTCATTTCAGTGAGGGATAGGGAAAAAGGAATCTTTTCAGTTTTGTTTTGTTTTGTTGGAAAAGTCTCATGTCTTATCTTAGCAGTTACACTATGATGGTGATGTTTTGTGATTACAAGAAACCCTTCAGTCAGATCAGAAGAATTCTTCCCATAAAAGGCATTCCATAGACTTGGTTTTCCATTAGCTGACAGAAATGGGCGGGAACCCTGCTACTAGTCTTCAGAAGAGAAACAATGGCCATAAAATAGAGGAATGTGGAGCTGACATTCTCATTCAATGGCTGGAATCCAGAGCACATTTGTAGGCTGAAATTCACTGGTTTTCCACATACATATTCACGAAGCAGCAGACTACTCTAACTTGTAATATATGCTTCCTAATTATAAATCATGTTGTAATTAATATGACCTTCCATGATAAATAGATATTCCTATAATATTTACTTATGAACTGTGTGGGTGGAGACCCAACTCCAAATCTTAGAACAATCACCTCCAACAAACTTGACATGTGTCCCCTCACAGAATTCCAAGAGACTGTACACATTTGTTGACCCAAATATGCCTTCTAGAAATTTCCATGCCTTTCCCAATAATTTTCCAGTACTAAAAAAAAATGAAAGTAGTTAGCAAAAGAAAAGGTCCAGTGTTTGGTGTTTTTTTGGTATCATTCTCCAAAGAGAAGAACTGAATGGAAGAACCAGAGGACACAAAAGCATAAAAGCAGCACTTGTGGGCAAGGCTCTGCTCCAAAACTAGGGCAAAGAACAAGAAATACTCTGATATTTAGATCCTCTGTGAACTTGTACAATAAATTTAGGATTTAGAGCCATGATAATATTTCAACTATTCAAAGAAAATATTTCCATTTCTGCATGCACTGTTGATTTTTAGGCGAACTTTTCTGAAATCTCCGTATCTCTCACCAGGACTGAGATTCTACCTCATAGTACAAAATGCCCCTCCCATGCCACACCGGAAATCAACCACCTATCAAGGCACTAGTTTCACCCACCATTCTGCCCACATTTTCCCTTGGCTTGTCACATTAGAATTGTGCATCATTTGTTACATATACACAATGAAATACTATGCAGTCAGGAAAAATACAGTCATGAAATTTCCTCTACATGGACGACATGGAATCTAATATGCTGAGTGAAATTAGTCCAAGGGAGAGAGTTAGGCACAGAATAGTCTCACATATCTATGGGATTTAAGAAAAATTGCCATGCTCTGGCATAAGACACCTCCAGATGTATCTGCGGATTTTCCTGGAGCAGTGACTTTATAATCCCTAAGAAATATTTTAGCCAGCAACGTCCCATTGGTAGACGTTAACTATACCCCCCCATGTTGATTACTGGCAATATTTCTGAAATTCATGACATAATAGTGACATTACAATTTCTTATTATTTGGCACATTCTCTTCCTTGCAAAATTACAGGGCAAAATATGACCTCACTCAATGACTCTGCTCAGGGAAATTTTCAGCACCAAAAGTCCAAATTAATCTGCATTTCTAAAGAAAATTAGTCAGCTAAAATGCAAACCCTCTTCTCCTTATTTTACTTCCTCCCTTTTAGCTCAGCATTCTTCTCACCTGTATTTTCTAGTTTTTGATATGTATATTTTAGGGCCTGCTGTCATTGTGTCCCTTCTTCTAAGACTCCCCACCTTTTGTCAGCACGGAAATGCCTTTCTTATCTGAAACTGGGATGATTATGGGATGACTGGGTATATATATATTACCAGCATGGAAGAGTAAATTTGTCTCTCTTCTACTGAAGATGCGGGTCCCCATACAATTTATTTTGTGTGGTTTTATTATTTCATATTTCATATTTCTCTGCCTGTGCAACCCACTCTCCCTGAAGTGGATTCATTGAAATCCCACTGATGCTGTAGGACAGAGGCTGCCTACAGCAAAAATAAGACATTATTTTAATAATACCCAAAACAACAGAGATGAGGGTTGGAAGGACCAGCACACAATATGGAGCTCACCACAAAGAGTGGTGAGTTCTGTTAGAGAAATAACTACACTAAAAACTATCATGACAGTGGTAGTGACATAAGGAGAATGTCTGACTTGAATACAGGCAGGGAGTTGGGAAGAAGGGGGATGAGGGCATTGATGGTGGTGGGAATGCTGCACTGGTGAAGATGGGTATTCTTTTTTATAACTGAAACACAACTACAAACATATTTGTAATAATGATGCCTGAATAAAGATATTATTATTTGGGGCTTTTTTGGTGGGGGGGCCACTCCATTTGATGCTCAGGGGTTACTCCTGGCTAAGCGCTCAGAAATTGCCCCTGACTTGGGAGGACCATATGGAATGCCAGGGGATCGAACTGCGGTCCTTCCTTGGCTAGCACTTGCAAGGCAGACACCTTATCTCAAGCGCCACCTCAATGGTCCCAGATATTATAAAAAAAAAAAAAAAAGGATTATGCCTCATGACATAGTTAAGACTTCATTCCAAAGTGCAACCTTCTACAAAATTGCAGGATTCTTATGGCAAGATTTCCTCAAATGTGAGCAAGATTCTGAACCTAGGGGTTGTTGAGGCAAGCTCCTTCTCCTCCTGGGATTCTTCCTCAAGACTTTCAAAGATGATCATTGGCCCAGGGTGGTTAGCTAAGTGCAACCAGTCCTAACAAACAGCTGCATCTTCTGACCATCCACAATCCATAAAGAACATGTGTCAACAACACAGCTGGAGTTCTGTCTGGAGAACACTCTGCTCTATCGCACAAGTACATGCAAGGCCAAGCTGGTCCCACATACAGGCTGTTCAACTGTTGGCTACAGGCTACAACATGGGAAGACAAGTCTGGATTTGCTACCTAACTCATGCTCAAAGCAATTCTACACACAAAGACAGGAGTCTGCTGGTCACACTCACTCTATGTTGTGGGTCCCCTCCTTTAACAGTAAAATCCATAAAGATCCCCTAAACACACCAATACTCGTAATTAATAAGTACAGAAACTTAGCTGTACAAGGACGAGTTAGTTCCACTGCAAACATGCAATTACAGAATTCAAAAGGACTGTGACCATTTATTTTATCTCTCAACACTCCCCTCTAGATTTCTTCAAAGTGGCAGGTTTCAGCCACACCCCATATTTCCGAAGAAAGGCCATGAGTTTATCTCCAATTCCATTTCCATGGCAACTTTCCAAATGTCTTGGGCACAAGCTTCTAAATCAGAGAGATGGGTGTCTAAATTTGGTCCTGTGTAACTCTATCCTAGTGACTTTCAGGGACTTAGAACATTTTTATAAACCCTCTCTCTTCATGAAACTACATGTGTCATTCTCTTCCTGCCCAGGTATTTCTGACAAAAATAGGTCATATCTTGAAGGCTTTCAACATATCGCCAGGAGTGTATGAGGGGACCCCTATGTGGAGTCAATTAAACATTCTTCCTTCACTGCCCAGACTAGTGTTCTAGGAGCACCATTCCTGTTATTTCTCTTCCATCTTTCTTCAATGTGACTCAGCCACTTCTGTCCACTCCCTTCACCTGGTCACACCCCCTCACTCCAAATCTCTGGTTCAAACTAATCTGGTTCACCCTCCCTCAAGCACCCTGAATGCACAATGCAGCACCAATGAGATGCCAGAGTTCTCTTTCCAACATACCTTGTCATCCTTCCACTCCCAATACCTTCCACAGTCTTCCCTCGAGCACCCACAAAGGACTTGTCGCTTACCTACTTTGTCCTCCATGAGAATTAATTCATCCTTCCACTTGGGACTAAAATCCTTTTATCATTCCACTCACTATTGAAATAATAACACTTAGACCTGCTTTCCCCAAATACAACACAATTCCAGGAACACAGTCTTGCTACACTCATTTCTACCACAATAGAGACCAAGCTAGCTTGAAAAAACAGCGGTATGGCCAATATCTAGAATATGAGCTAGGAAGATTGAGAGGACTTAAAAGTCCAGTTTCAGGGCCTGGAGAGATAGCACAGCAGCGTTTGCCTTGCAAGCAGCTGATCCAGGACCAAAGGTGGTTGGTTCAAATCCCGGTGTCCCATATAGTCTCCCGTGCCTGCCAGGAGCTATTTCTAAGCAGACAGCCAGGAGTAACCCCTGAGCACCACCAGGTGTGGCCCAAAAACCAAAAACCAAAAAAAAAAAAAAAGAAAGAAAGAAAATTCCAGTTTTGCTCTGGTTTTTCTGATTTCACATCTCTGCTTTGTCCATTGCTTGCTGCGTGACTTTGGGCAGTGACTTAACCTCTCTCTAAAGCACAGCTCGGTTCAACCAAGCTGTCTCATTATGAAATGAGAACATTAATTGTCTTTCCCTGTGGGTTGCTGTGAAGATTATAATATTGAATTTGTTCCATGCATCATCTCACACTCACTGGTATGCCATAATGAACTCATACCTGCTGTCACATTGTAAGAAAATTGGAACCCCTCATTTCAATCCATCTCACACTGATTGTAAAATGGGCCAATCTTGTTGATGAAGAAGGCCTTGGCCAGGCCTAAAGACAGGAGACTTAGAAACAAACAACTTCATAAAGAGAAGAGAATGAGAGAGAAAAGACAAAGACACAACCTCTCCTGTACACAAACTTCTTACCTTCTACCACTGGTCAGAAAGCCCAGAGAGGGAAGATTGACAGTGACACCTGGTTCACTAGCAAGTTGTCAGCTCAGAGCCCTGCTGTGCGTTGTCCTCAGAATGCCTACCTGTGACAGTGCATGAGCGTCCCCTCTGTGCCACACAGAGCTGTCATTTTCCCCTGTATCACAGTGACACAAGCTTTTATTACCCGCTGCCACCAAGTTCAATGACACAGAAAGCATCATTGACTGTTTCTCTAAACAAAGGAGGAAAGTCAAATGGTTACTTAAAAAGCTCTCTCTGCTCTAAATATACACAGAAAGGCATACATGTGCCTAATTATTATGAAAAAGAATATACTGTATACTGAAAAAGAATATAGCATATTTTTCGCTCTAAAAGATGCACCTGACTTTAAGACACACATAGCTTTTAGACAAGAAAAGTAAGATGCCAGGAGACAGCAGCTAGGAACAACTAGCCTGCAAGGTTGAAGTATATTTACAGTACATGGGTCCACAGCTGGTTAAACACATTTACCTAACTTTTTTACTTTACATCAGAAAATTAAAAAGCATTTCTTTAAATAAATTTTCATTAATATAAAAAAGAAAAAGTCACAGTAGCAATCAAATAGACATTCGCTCCATAAGATGCACAGACATATCTCCCTGTCTTTGGGGAGGGTGCATCAGATGGTACAAAAAATACAGTATATACAGCTGTATATTACAAGTCCAATAACTCAGATCGTCACTGACTGTCTCAACTTCCTGAGACCATTGATGCTTAAACCATTGTAAAGACTTGGTAAGACTTCAAGTCTCTGCACTCTGGCTTCAGCCCCTCATTTGAAAGTGTTTAGAGCATCTGTGAGGAATTAGATTGTTCCTCTGACAAAGGATCCTTCCAGGGTCCCACCAGGCACAAAATCTGACAACAAATCATTTGCCCTCACTAGGGGCAAAAGTCCTGACTGGCTGGTCCTTTGATGGCTCATTCTGCAGATCAAAAGCCACAGATGGATGAACAAATGCTCCCCCGTGGAGGGCCCAGGAACTTGGGAAAGTGAACTCCTGTCAAGACAGATGAGGGCCTGAGGCCTGGGAATCAGCAAGAGGGTATTGTCTCAACAGGTACTAAGTTCAAGGAAAGATTGTCCAGCTGCCCAGAGTCAGGGGCTGTAACCAGCTCTGCCAGCAAGTTCTCTCACCCAGTTTGTAAAGAGGAACCATGTGCTCTGGAAGAAATCTAGAATTGTAAATAGTTAAGCAAGAAACTTTGGATTTGATCCCACTAGGAAACTATGGTCCAAGAACATTGTCAGAGAAATTGTTCGTAAGTGACTGGAAAAGGAAGCAAGCTGTACCCCACAGCCTAGATGCAACCACATGTGTGTGCTCTCTGAACAGCTGATGGGGACCAGCTCTGCAGAGACTGAAAAATGCACTGGAGTCAATAGCTGGTGTCTGCCTGTCTTCCTGTAGTGACAGACATTGCTCTGGGTCTGTCCTATCTAGATCCCAAAGAAGAAGTCAGGATTCGCCACTGACAGTCCCAGATGCAGAAGCTGAAAAGGCGCCAGCTGAGCCCAGGGCTCAGGAACCCCGAGATTGAAGCTGGAAGGAGCCAAGGGATGAGGTTAGGGGGATGCATTGAGGGCACCCTGAGATGAACACAGCAAACCTTCTACAGGGAGGCATCTACTGTGGTCCTATCTCACCCAAAGGTCACCCGGGAACACATACTCACAGGAGGGTTAGAGGGAAAAGTGAAAGAATCAGAACCTGCCCCAGGTCTCCTAGTGGGGCAGGCATCCATGAAATTTGGGAAAGGTCACTCTGGGCAAGAACCAAGTGCTGAAAGGAGGGAAGATGATAGACAGGTACCGCTCAGGAACAATAGTGCAAACCACAATGTCTAAAAGAAAAAAGAAGAGGTAAAGGGGAGATGGGGAGAAAGAGAGAGACAGAGACAGAGATACAGAGAGACAAAGAGAATTTGCGAAAGAGAGAAAGGGGAGAGAAGGGATGGGATGGAGAGGGAGAGAGAGAAAATGCTTGCTATAGAGGTAGGCAAGTGGGAGGGTAGAATGAAACTAGAACATTGCACTGTTGAAGGGTGTTGGACATTGTAGGTCTGAAACTCAATCATAAACAACTTTGTAAAAGTTTGAAAAAAAATGACGAAATTATGAAAAGATTCATAACTAAGGGTTTTTTGTTTGTTTAGGAGCCACACCGAGCAGTGTTCAGTGATTAGTGCTCTGCTCTCAGAAATTATTCCTAGAGGACCAATTTGGGATGCCAGGAATTAAATTTGGATTGACCATTTGCAAGGCAAATGTCCTACCCACTGTGCTATCACTTGGGCCCAATAAAGGAAAAAAAA
>PVKC010053996.1:0-10031 GCA_004027635.1 Crocidura indochinensis | reverse complement strand
TCCTGGAAAACACACCTATGTATGTGGCAAGAGGGACTTCATTATGACTCCGGATGAGCTGCCATGGTCCTTAGGGAAACCCTTGAAGGTGGACAAATCCTTAAAGGTAGGCAGGGGAAAGACTAGAAATCTCCATTGAACAACCTTGCCGACATCTTTTTCATGGCTACATGGAGGTGTGGGAAACTGAGATACCAGGGTCCCATTTTATGTCATTCTGAACATTGTGAGCTCTGAGATATGCTGAGATATGTTGATCCTTCTTGTGTCTCATTGCCTCTTCCTAGAATTTGCTCTGTTAAACACACATAAGTTAGATCTCAGACACCAGCACTAGTTAGTGCTTTTCCTATGGTCACCCACTATCACCCTTGAAATTTTGGGAACTTCATTATCCAGAATTTACATTTTGCTCATCTTTAAATCCCCACAGCATTACTCACTTCTGAACATAGAAAGGTACAATAAATATTTGAAAGACAGGGGAAGTCTTCTGTTTTGCCAGTTACCCTTTCTTGATTAATAATCACTTTACTAAACAACGTTTAGCTTGCATGGGAAACTATGGGAGTAATCATATAGTGCAGTAGTCCTCAAACTACGACCCACGGGTCACATACTGTATTTGTTCCCATTTTGTTTCTTCACTCCAAAATAAGATATATGCCGTGTGCATAGGAATTTGTTCGTAGTTTTTGTTTTCACTATAGTCCGGCCTCCAACAATCTGAGGGACAGTGAACTGACCCCCTGTTTAAAAAGTTTGAGGACCCCTGATATAGTGCTTATTCTATAGCAGAGTATAACATCAAGGGGAGGTGAAGTTTGGGTCTAACCACCTAGTATGGTGGCAGGAGTCAATGGTTATGGACTTCTTTTTCTCTCCCAGTGGCCAAGCTTAACTCTTGGTGAGCTCAAATAACTCTGTAAAGAACATAAGATGCAACACACATAAACTTTTGCCACTTTTGTATTTTATTGTGGAACTGAGTTTTTCTTTTACATCAAATATCCTCAATGGAAGAGGGGATATTGCACACAAATATCATAAAAGCACTACATATTACTTTCACTGGAAACTAATTTTCTACATTAGATATGACTGGATAGGATAGAAGTGATGCAGGATTATAAGACATAATACCATACACAGCTGCAGACTGACACAAACACCATTCAGAAGGAGAGAGAGGAGAGGGAGGAGCTTCTCAGCGGGCTCGAGGCCACTTCTTTCCAGGGCCAAAGACAGAGCTACAGACCCAGGGGCACACTAGGCTCTGCTGGGCTCTGGCCTGCCACCAATTGGGCTCCAAATTACAGCCCAATCTTCACACTTCCTCTCTGTGGCTCCTATTTCAGAGCTCCACACGACTGCAGAGAAGCTTCTTATTTTTTCCCCTTCCTTTTCAGTTATGATGCTGCCTTTTAAATGAAGTCACAGATTATTTTTTAATTGTAGTTTTAATACCAGGTGAATAACCTAATTGCTTTCAAAGAAATACTCATTCCTAGTCTGCTTCAGGTGTGTTGTTCCATTGGTTAGAAGACAAGCTTACCATTCCTTTCAAATGGAAACAGGATCTTTTCTTCTAAATCTCAAGTGCCAAAAAATGAAAAGAACAAGCATGACTCTAACTCACATTCTCATTATTGAGCAAGAACCTCCTGTGACAGGTGATTAAAGAGAGGCAAAAATAAAATAAAGTTATTTCAGAATTGTAGAGCAGCTCCTGAGAGCTCAGGTTTGATAACAGAGGGGACATGGCAGGTGGTAAAATTTCCATGAGCAAATGATTCAATCTTATTAAATGAGTATTGGAAAGCTCCTAAATTGCATAAGCTATTGGAGACACATAAAACATCCATATACACTGGGAAAACTATTCACTAGCATATGTAAGGTTAAGAAAAAAAAATCTTTTTTAATCCATGGAAAATGGCTTTAGCGATGGGGATGGATTGGAGTGGGGGTAGGGCAGGGAGAATCAGTCATTGTATCCAGTCCCACCACAAGACTGAGAAAGCATGCATGGGTTTGGGTTTTGAGAAGGCGATAGAATTAGTTAAAATTGAAAACGGAGGATCGTCTCTAACCTTTAGCCTCTGTAGAATTTTAAGAACACTACTAAAAACGTCACGATCATGAATGCTATCTTGATGGAATCCCATCGTTTAAACAGTGTCAATTCCTTCTACTCAAATATTCAATGTATACAATTGGACTAAGTACTTGTATGAATTAAAAGTCTGTGTCAATCTTTAGCTCTCACCATGAATGTACATGGTACATTGTGATGGCTATTATGAAACGAATTGTGTACTTAATGGAGCTAGCAAAATTAGGTTAGTCACACAGGTAGGAAAGGTTTTTGAAAAGATGGGAGCGACCTGAAATGCAAATATTGGTGATTCTGGTATGCTCAGTTTCTGTGGCCATCACTGAGAACAATGCATGGAGAATCTTAGTAATCTTACTAATCTTATTTCATAGGGAAAAGAGCCAGCTGGTCAGTTACAACTTCATGTATTTTCCCATTAAATCCCATGGCAAAAAAAAAAAAAAAAAAAAAAAAAAAAAAAAAAAAAAAAAAAAAAAAAAAAAAAAAAAAGAAAAAAAAAAGAAAAAAGAAAAGAAAAGAAAGGAAGAAAGAAAGAAAAAAGAAATGCTTATATATTTAAAAAAAAAAACAAAATAATGTATGTTAAGTAAATTTAACTTGGAAAACTGTAGAACAATTCCAACTTCAATCTGGATTTGGCAAGAAAAAGAAGGTAGAAATCTGTTTCTCCTCCCATGTGTTATATGGACCAACTCAACAACGGATCATTAAAAATTAGAGTATCCCAGGTTATCTCAGCAAATAAGTCCTAAATGTTTAGAGTTATAGAAATTCAGTTTTGATACAATGAGTTTCCATTGTTTACTTTTTTTTGTACCCTTAAAGTGTATCGTTCTTAAGAACTCAAAAGAAATGGGGTAATAAATAAAAGCCGTATTTCTAGAGAAGCCTAAAAAAAATAGAATATTAATTTTTTAAAAAATTAAACATTTGAAAAATGTAATTCACAGCATTAAGTAGACTGCACAGGTCCACAGTGAAGAGACCTTGAAGAAGCATTGTTTAAACCCTCATAGTAATTAGCAGTGCAAAACACACATTTACCAGACAAAAATAAACAAAAAATGTTAATTTCAAAATAAATAACTGACATAGAAAATAATATGAAGCCATTGTTCACTAAACTCCATAGATCTGAGAGTCTGCAGGAAATGACAGAGCACGGCACAGTCGTCACTGAGAGATTTGCCACATCTGAACACGGGTGCATGATCTGCAACTTGAAACTTGACAGCAGTTTTAATCATGAGCTCGCTTCCCAGGTTCATAGTTCAATGCTGACAATGCCGGAAGTGATCTCTGGATTTTACATGATAAACCGTAGGAGTTGGGACTTCGTTGGCTTTCCATTCTTTATTTTTTTAACTGATTTTTTTTTTTTTTTTCAAGAAAAGAAAATCCCAAAGCAAAATTTCCCTGGGGTACATTGAGCTTGACTTGGCTCTTTTACCTCACAGATGAAGATCTTGAAAAACGTATGCGGGAACCACAAGGTGATGGACTCGGCCTATACAAGTAGCCTAGCAGGTCTTTGCCCACCACTCTCAAAGAGCACGTACTCAAGATTATGTTATGGAATCAAATGGTGGGAGGTATCACTATTCCTGGTAATTGTGGTGTTTTCATAAATATTATTACTGCAATTTCAGACTTCAATCTCACCAGAACTTCAAACAACATTATTCTTTGTTCTTGTCTTACGATACTAAAAAGAAAATAAAAGGACTCATTTGAATTTTTCTTTGCATTTGCCTGTAAATGAAAACATCTTATAAAGTTCATCTATGAAAAGTTCTCACATATCTTTAAAAAATTCTTCTGTACACTTGTCCCCACAATTAGGCTGAAATTAGTTGAAAATTAAAAAAAAAAAGCCAATGTAAGACAAAGGAAGGTAAATACTGTACATTTGCTGAGAAATTCTTCCACCGTAAGATTCACTGTTTGCTCAGTTCTGATCATAGAAGCCATTTCAACCTTGAACGTGCAGTAGTAAAGAAGCTATAAAAAGCTCAACTTGTTTGGCTGAGGGGTGCAGGTGCACTGAAGTGGTATTAGACACATGTGACTTGGCCTCATACTTGCACCAATCAGCTCAGCTTCTAGTACCCCCACACTCATGCACACACATGCTCCTTTAACTGGAGTGTCTATAATCCTACATGGATGTTTTATAAACTTGCGGTCTCACATTAAAAAATAAGTGCATCAAGTTTCTTTGTACATTCAAGTCGCTTTCTAAGGCAAATTGTCTACCATATGTACTCCCAACTGCTTTGGTATTGGCTTGTTAATCAGGGTGGACTTGGGTATTTCCGCATGCAGGTAAATTGAGTCAGTGGACTAACTGGGCGTACAAATGCTGGGAGCATGCCTTAGATCAAACTACTCGCTTGTCTGAAGAGTCTGGGAGTACTGAATGGGGCTCAAACCACTTGTGTACCCAGTCTGCACTCACTAAGCTATGTCAGTGTGCAGCTTTCAAACTTGAAGAATTAAGGCGAGAAAATCTCACATGCCCTCTAACAAGTATATTCTTATTTTCCTCCACCAACTTGCTTTAGAAAATTAAGACCATTGTTGATGGCTCAGACTGACACAAGTTGAAAATTCTGCCTATGCAGATTACAGAACAGAGATGCCTGAGAAAATGCAGACCTCAACTGTGGGTTATGTTCACCCCCTAACCCCACCCTGCTCTCTTTTCCCCTCTGGGTATCTCACCAGCACTCTCTATCATTCCATTGTCCTTCCTTTGCATTCTTTTCCTTTCGCATTCTTTCCCCTCTCCTGCATTCTCTTCTCTTGAAGTGCACGCATTCACTCTCTCTCTCTCTCTCTTTCTCGCTTTCTCTCTCTCTAAGACAAATGCCTCTACCTAGCAGAAATCAGTTGGGTTGGCTAGTGCATGGTTTCCAAATGTTCAGCAGAGATGAAATGTGGTAGGTAATTTTGCAGTAACTTGAACCCTATTTTGGGAATACTGTTACTTCCCTTAGCAATCAGCAAAAAGTGAGAAATATTAGTGACTTCCATCACCGTGACACAGTATAGCATTTGGCAGGTAACAGTTCAGCAACTTATTCAGATGAATTGACTTTTTAGAAAAGATGGTTTCAAATTGAATATCTGGAAACAGAGTTCAAATCCTGTGGTGTGGTGGACCTTGGTGGTTACAGTTCAATCTTGCATGCAGGGAAGGATTCATCTTGCATAACCACGGTGCTGCTGCTCGCGAGAACCATGATGTTGAGGTCTTGTTGTTTCTCATGTGTCTCCTGATACCACTCCCTCATCACTTCTGAGTCATGAGTTGGGATTAGTGTCACCTGAAGGGAGAGAGACATGCGATGGTGAAGACAGAGCCAGAAATCCATTGTAAAAAAAAGAAAGAGGAAGCAACAATTAGACAATTGAAAAAAATGCAGGGAATAGAGAGAAAAATTTTTTCCTATTCTGAAGAAATGCAAAGGATATTTTCACCTTTCCAGGAATGAGAATTAGATTGTCCCAAAGATTAAGTTTTTCTGAAGGAGCTGAAGAGCAAAACCCAAAGCATCTAATAATGAATCAATTTGATCATCTTTATTTACCAGCGTCTTCTCAATGCTTTAGCATGAAGGGCATAAGGAGCCTGAATTAATGTAGATCGTTTTTTGTATTTGTTTAGTACAACAGGAAAATATTGCATCAAGATATTCTGAAATTAACCTGAGAATCAACAGTGGTCATTATAGCTCCTTTTCTTTTCTTTGTAGGTGCTTAACATTGCAATTCAATTCTGAGAAAAAAGATCAGAACCTTTATTGCAGGCATATACATGGTTGAAAAGACAGAGTAATCTGGGTAGGTGGATAGTATCTAGAATTGTAAAAATTCCATCTAATTTTCACTAAGAGGCCACTGCACTGAACACTTCTCATTAAATTTCTATTTTATTAAATAAGCAGTAAATTATGTGATGTTATGCAATTATTCTACAAAGATAAGCAAAAATCACAACTAAAATAATTGGGTAAAATGGCCAGTCAAAAATGTTAGGAAGTCAGGCATGGGTCTTTGGGGACTGTTTTCATCAGTGCTCCAGAGGACTTCAATTTCACAGGGAAAGCTTATTTTCTAAGTTACTATTCCTAATTTGGGTCTGCTCATAAGGCCCAAGAAAGTAAAGAGAATTACATGGAGCTATCAATGGAAATATGATTCAGACATGCATATGAAGAGAACTGGCAATGATAATGCCAGGAACATGTCATACTCTTCTGTGAAATCCATTCTGTGGATTTCTGTGAAATCACATTCTGTCCTCAGATAGTTCATGTGCTACAGAACCAGGGACTCCTGATGTGGTTCAACAAACATAACAATGCCTCTTCATTTTTTTCCCATTGAATAGCATAAGATACAGAAGTTAAAATGTTATATTTCCCACCACCAATTTCCCCAGTTACTCTTCCCTTAACACTCTCAGCCTGCCCCTGTAGCAGACACCTCTCTCTCTCTCTCTCTTTCTCTCTCTCTCTCTCTCTCTCTCTCTCTCTCTCTCTCTCTCTCTCCTTTAATCCTTTTAGGCATCATGGTTTACTATTGTAAATTATTACTGAAAAGGTATCATGCATATCACTTTACTTCCTTTCAATCCCAATTCTTCTAGAGAATGATATTTCCAACTATTATTATCACAATGGTCTTTTTTTTCTGTCTTCACTGAACTTCCATTCAACATTTTCTTTTATCCTTGGCTATTATTTTCATACTATGGGGTATTTTGGTTTCTGTTTTTTATGATATATTCCACAGTTGAGTGTGATCATTCAATGTCTGTCCCTCTTCCTTTGCTTCACTTCACACAGCATAATACTAGAATCTAGAAGCAATCGACTATTGTCAATAGTGCATCAATAAACATAGGAGGACAGGTGACTTTTCTGCATATGATAATGTCTCTTCAATCTATATCCCTTCCCTCTCTCCTGGGTACAGCAGCACAGTCACAGAGATAATATTCAGGAATCTTACCTGCATGTTGCTGCCCCATTGAGCCCTGCCTTCCAACAAGGCATCCAGGACAGCCCGGCTGGGCTCCTCTGCAGCAGGGTCGTTCCCACTCACCACGTAGTAGGATGACCTCACTCTCTTGAAAAATTCCGCATCAACATTCTTACTATTGCTGTGGTTGGGAATATAGCACAGGTCCAAATACACAGGGGGGCCTGGAGGAACAGCTGAGGGTTTGGCTATCTTGGTGGTTCCTGGTCCTTTAATAAATAGAAAGAGAAATGGAATCACAGGCATGTGAAGAGATCCCTTGTGTCAGCTGTACCTGCCCTACTTATTTCCCCAGAGACAGGCATTTTAGAAAAGATAAAACAGTTGTTTTCCACCTCCAAGGAGAAATGAGAAATGTATAATTTTTTACTGTGGTCAATCTACCATTGGATATGAAGAGTTTCAGGGCCTTCCTAAAAAAATGAGAATGTATCATGTTACTTAGTCAACTTAATAGAGCTGCTGATGTGCATCTACATTTGAAAAGTGATCTAAGTAGCAGATTTGAAAGACCAAAAGAAGCCCCTGCATTTAGCAAACCACACAATCTTGGACAGTATTTCTAATCCACATTAGGATCTCATTTGAGAGCAATTTCATTCCGAGTTAAATATTCAACCCCAACATTTGGTCTCGTAAATGGCTCAAAAATCACATATGATTTTCAGAGTCTTCAACCTTATTCACAAACCAATGAAATGTTATTTTCTCTGCTCCACACAGGCCTCTAATACACGAGGCATGCCTATCCAGGCAAGAGTGGGCCCCAAATTTTGGCAAGAGGAAGGAGCAGAAAGAGGCTTTCCCTAATCAATCAGCGCATACCACAGTGGAGAAAAGGGTCTCTGAAGCCAGAATTCCTAACCTCAGTGGGAAGGCCTGGTCAAAGCAAAGATTCATATTAATTCCAAAAACTTTCCTGGCACCTTGTTTGATGAGCTGGCTTTCTGACTTGTTCCAGTTAGAAGGTTTAGATTAGCAGTAATAAAAACAAGTATTCTAAGGCAATGAATGGTTCTTTACCCTGGCTACGATTTGGAATCAACCAACATGGTACATACTGAAGCTCAGGCCCAAAGCCAAAGATTTGGACTTAACTGGGCTGGAGAAAGTGATTGGGAAACACAGATTTCCATCTCTATTTATTTAGTGGAGTTGAAGATTAAATCCAGGACCTTACTTATACATGCATGATGTGTACTCTACCTTCAAGCTACATCTCCAAGCCCTTTCCATCTCTTAAATGGATCACAAATGTTAGTGTATAGCTAGTTTGAAATCATTGCCATAAAATCATGTCAAATGCCATCTGGATCCTATATATGTAAGCCTCTTCATGCTGTTTAAAGACTGTCATCTCAGGGTCAAAACTAGCAGTAAACTAAGTATACTACCCAGTTTTATTTCTGAGGGGGAGGTAAGGAGTGGTGAGAATCAACCAAATGGTTATTTGGATAAACAGGCTCATTTTAGAAATAGAGTAACAAAACCATGTTCATGAATCTGAGCTGTAGACCCTGAAATGTCTACTCAGATGGTCACCACAAACAATTCTGACTTAGAGCAGAAGTTTGTGAATTACTACTATCTAATAATGAAAACTATGCAGTTTCCCCTCACACACTAAATCACAACCAACATAAACATAAACAAAAGGAGCTGCTAGAATCAACCTGAGTTTCTTTTAACAACAAATTATTAATAATAATTTTTCTCTTCCTAGAAATCATTAAAAAGGCAGCTTTATTACTTTGCATCTACATTCTCTCTTAAGGTACTTGAGAGATAATAGAGGCTAAATGCTTGCCTTGCACACAGTCACTGCATGTTTCCTGAAACAGAGTAGCCTTGGAGCTTTGCCAGGTATGGCTTAACCCTCCTCCCAAAATAATCCTTCCCAATTATGTCTTTAATTGTCAAAGTGAGTTTAAATTAAAATCCTGGGTGGGCTTCTGAATATATGTACTGGCAAGTTTGTTGTTATGTTTCAGTTAGTTTTATATAGTTGAATGGAGCTTGTGTATTCTCCTAAATTCAAGTCAGCTATTCATAATATGGTGGTATTTGAGTAATTCTAAGCAGTGACAGTTTTACTTTCTACACACATGTAGAAGGACATAGTATGAAATTAGTTTTCATATTGCACAAAGTAAAAATCTGCAACTCTAATACCTTCCCAAATGTACTATATTAGAGCATTCTCAAAAGTTCACCTGTCAGATCTGTGTTTTCCTAATAAATCAGGTAAATGTTATTTAAGTAAACTTCAACTTGATAAGCTTTAAGTCATGTTATATTTTGTAAATTGTAGTAAGAAATCTCAAATTGATGATATAAGACAAATAGAATGAATTCAAACCCTTAGATTGGTTTGAAGGAACAGAATAAAGAAAGTTGAGTCATAACAGCTTTTGGTCCTTCAAAACCTCAGGTCTTTGTTGAGAACTGAAACCAAGAATAGATGCAGGGCCGGAGCAGTGGCATAAGAGATAGGGCATTTGCCTTGCACATGCTAACCTAGGACAAAACAAGGTTTGATGTCCCAGCATTCCATATGGTCTCCCAAGCCAGGAGTATTTCTGAGCACTAACCAGGAATAGCCCCTGAGCATCACCAGGTGTGGCCCAAAGAGAAAAAAAAAAAAAAAGAATAGTTGCACTCAAAAGTCAGGGAGTCTCTACATTTTCAAATAAAATCCCAATCTGAAATGAGACCCTAAGGTCAGAAAGAAATGAAACTTCAATGCTTTTCTCTCATTTTGTGTGGGTATCCATTAGTCAAATGAAGTTATGGTATTTATAGGCTGATAAGAAAACAAAGCAGGTGCCAGAGCAGTGGCGTAAGGTAAGGCTTAGGACGAACC
>PVKC010053995.1:0-10022 GCA_004027635.1 Crocidura indochinensis | reverse complement strand
TTTTTTTTTTTCATCTTCTCTCCAAGAGGCACTGCCAATTTAATCGCCAATAATTGCAGCTCAGAAAGATCTGCACCTCACATCCCTCGGCTTTGCTGTCTCTCAAGCCTCCCGGCTCTGTGAGTCATTAAGAAGGCAGGATAATAGAAATCTATCTGTTCTGAACCCACCACTCTCTCCCACGCGCCCCTCCGAAGTGACTGCTCCTTGTATTGATCGTTCAAGGTGGAAATACGGCTCTCCCCTATCATTAAGTGCTGGGGTGTGCTGACAGAAACTGCAGAGCTGGGGTGAGGTTTGAATAGAGGAATTAACATTGATAAGCACCTACTCTGGGTCCGGAGTTAAGTGTGGGCATCGAGTTCTCATTCATCCTGATCTGCCTGGGAAATCCCTTTCTTGAGGGGCGCACCAGGAAAGACCCATGGTGTGATTTTGGCCAAATAAGTTGTCATATTTATTTATTTGGTTTCTGGGTCATACCCAGTGGCACTCAGGGGTTACTCCTGACTCTTCACTCAGAAATCACTCCTGGCAGACTTGGGCGACCATATGGGATGCCAGGAATCGAACTCGGGTCCATCCCAGGTCGGCCGCATGCAAGGCAAATGCCCTACTGCTGTGGTATATCTCTGGTCCCCATAGTCTCTTGTTTGTTTGAGGGCCTCTGTGCTCCTGGGTCACTCCTACTGATGCTTGGGAGACCAAGTCTTGATTGTACTTGAACCTCGTTGGTTACATGCAAAGCAACACCTCACCGTATACTGTCGATCCAGTCCCACCCCTTCCCACTTATCCATGGTCTCTTAGAGTTTGTTCTTCATTTTATCTTATTTTTATTTTTTAAAACTATTACGAGTCTGGAGTTTTGGGACAGCATGTAGGGTGCTTGCTTTGTAGGGGACCTGAATTTGATGATCCATGACATCCCATATGGTTCCCTGAGCCCACCAGGAGTGATCCCTGAGCACTACCTGGTGTAGCCCCATAAAACGAAAACTGTGTCGCTGAATCTTTCTTCCTTTCCTCTCTTTGTTGCTGTTTATGTGACTTTATTGCACACACAACTTGATGGTAGTGCATGGAGGGCTGCATATTGTTGAGGGTCAGAAGCAATTAACATAAGGCCAGAGTGATAGTTTTTAAAAATTGTATTGAGAGGGGCCGAGCAGTGACTCTGGAGGTAAGGTGCCTGTCTTGCCTGCGCTAGCCTAGGATGGACTGAGGTTTGATCCCCCCGGTTTCCCATATGGTCCCCCAAGCCAGTAGCGACTTCTGAGCGCATAGCCAGGAGTAACCCCTGAGCGTCACCGGGTGTGGCCCAAAAACAAAAAACAAACAAACAAACAAAAATTGTATTGAGAGTCTGGCGTAATAGGACAGCAGGTAGGATATACACAAATAAATAAATAAATACACATGCCTTGCATGTGGCAGATCCTGTATCAAACCCCAGTATCCCATAATGTCCCCAAGCACTGTCAGAAATGATCCCTGAGCACAGAGCCAAGAGTAAGCCCTAAGCACCACCAGAAAACAAAATGAACAAACTGGAAGAAATCTTACACAACTGAATTTTCACTGAGCACGTATGGGATGGCTCCAGGACCTCACACTCACAAAGCCAATGCTCAATCAGTGAATAGAACTTCTAGATTTGCTTTATTTATTTGTTCTTTTTTTATTTTTGTTTTTTGGGTCACACCCTGAAATGCTCAGGGGTTACTCCTGGCTCTACGCTCAGAAATCCCTCCTGGCAGGCTCAGGGGACTATATGGGATGCCTGGATTTGAACCACCAACCTTCTGCATGCAAGGCAAATGCTTTATCTCCATGCTATCTCTCCTGCCCTTGCTTTATTTATTTGTGTATTTAATTATGGTGTGGATTTGTGGGGCCCACTTTAAAGAAGCTCGGGAACCATGTGTGCCAGGGATGGCAAGTGCCAGGATGAAATTCCCAAGTACAAACACTATATCCCAGGCCTTGAAATCATTTCTCCAACCCCATATTTTAAGATTAATTTTATGGGTTTGTTTTAGAACAGGAGTGAGATGGGGGGCATGCTTTGACACGGAGCTCTGTTCCTTTCCTGAGTGTGATCTTTATGCTTGTTTTTTTTTTTGGGGGGGGGGGACTTGTGATTTTTAAGGCTCCCCAGTCTCCACAGCTCCCAAAACTCACCCCTTGATGTTTTTCCTTCTCTCCTAGCACCCCTCCCTTCAGAGCTGTCACTTTTTAACCAGCAATTGTGCTCCACCACTTCCCTCCCACTGGCAGCTCACCTCCCTCCTCAGTGCCTGTTTTTCAGACTCATTACTCAGGTTTGGGGATCCAGCATGGAAGTTGGGTACTTAGAGAAGTCACACCTTCAATTTAGACCTATTTTTAGAGGCTGTGATGGTCCCAACTACACCGGGAGCCCAGAGTTCAAGGCCATCCACGGATGCTGAAAGTGGAAAAGATCAGCAGAAATTTAGTAAGCAGGAGAGATGAGTCTGTGTGTGGAGAGATCCTCAGCAGGAGGAGGAGGCGGGGGAGGGAGATGAGTGATTTGATTTTAATTTAGAACACATGTCCTTATGCCCTTACTGAGCCCTCACACCCACACAGCCCCTGGAGAAGAAATGGCAGGTTCTTATTCTATTAACTATGGGCTGGGAAGGTCCGAACAGGAAACTACCTGGGAATCTGAAGGGTGGAAGTTCCATCATTCCCCAAGGCCCCCAGGGAAAAGAAGATGCCCTACATAGCAACTTGTTTTATTTTTTTAAAGACTGGAAAGCACCCACGGGACTTGAACCACCAGAGTGATTTGATTCAAAGCAACAGATTGCGAACTAACCGCTGAGCTAAAGTCAGTCCTACATAGCAACTTGTATCGAAGGCCCCCAGTAGCATCATATAAAAGCACACTACAGGGGCTGGAGCAATAGCACAGTAGTAAAGTATTTGCTTTGCACTGGGCTGACCTGGGTTTAATCCCCGGTATCCCATATGGTTCCCCAAGCCTGCCAGGAATGATATCTGAACACAGAGCCAGGAGTAATCCCTGAGTGCCACCAGGTGTGGCCCCCAAACAATAAAACAAACAAAAATCATACTAGAATATCAACTGTTAAGTGGGCTTAATTTGGATTTGTTTTTTTTTTTTGGGGGGGGAGTCACATCCAGTGGTGCTCGGAATTACTCCTGGTTGTGCACTCAGAAATCACTCCTGGCATAAGGGACCATATAGGATACTGGGATTTGAACCACCTTCCGTCCTGGATCGGCTGGGTGCAAGGCAAACGCCCTATTGCTGTGCTATCTCTCTAGCCCCTGGGCTTATTATTATTATCATTAGTATTATCATTGTAACACCTGGTACCGCTCAGGGGTTAATTCTGTCTCTGTGCTCAGAAATCACTCCTGGCAGGCTCGAGGGACTATATGGATTGCTGGAATCGAACTGGGGTCTTTCTGGCTGCATGCAAGACAAATGCAAAGCAAATGCCCTAGCTGTGCTATCTCTCCAGTCCAATTTGGGCTTATTATTATTTTTTTTTTTGGTTTTTGGGCTACACCCAGTGACGCTCAGGGGTTACTCCTGGCTATGCGCTCAGAAGTCGCTCCTGGCAGGCACGGGGGACCATATGGGAACCGGGGGATCGAACCAAGGTCCGTCCTAGGCAAGGCAGCAGGCACCTTACCTCCTGCGCCACCTCCCGGCTCCCTGGGCTTATTATTATGTAAAATAAAAATCCATCAGTGGTGAGATCATCCCAAAAGCCATGTTTCTAACTCCTTAGGTGGACGGGTCTGATGAAGCAGGGTAGAGGTGAAGAAATAATACACCAATGAGTCAGGAAAAGATGGTGAACATGGTGTCTATGACCTTTTGCCTCGTGCTCTCTCTGCCTCAGCTCAAAGTCAGAACTGCTTTTTCTTTATTCAACCAATTTCCAATACCAGGAACGGGAAATGAGTGGGGAGAAGGAGAGAGAGAGAGGGAGAGAAAGGAAGTGGGGGGAGAGAGAAGAGGGGGGGAGTGAGAGGGGAGAGAGGGGGGAGAGAGAGGGAGAGAGAGAAAGAGAAGCAAAAGTACTATCTGGTAGACTTTTATATACCAAAAGAAGAGGTTTAGGGAAGTTGGGGAAACCCCTTTGTTTAGGATTTTAGCTAGTCTCATCTTACCTTATTATTATTATTATTATTATTATTGTTATTATTTTGGTGTTTGGGCCACACCCAGCAGTGTTCAGTGCTCACTCCTGGCTCTGAGCTCAGTGACCACTGGGGACTCAGGGATCTAATTCAGGTGAAGCAAGTTCAAGGTAGAAAATTTCCTTGCTGTCCTATATCTCCAGCACTGCCTCTGAGTTCTTTCCTTTTATAAAATTAATTTGTTTCTGCCTTCCCTGCCATTTTATTTTTTGCCACACCCGGTGACACTCAGGGGTTACTCCTGGCTACGCACTCAGAAATCACTCCTGGCTTGGGGAACCATATGGGACGCCGGGGGATCGAACTGCTGTCTGTCCTAGGTCAGCGTGTGCAAGGCAAACATCCTACTGCTTGTGCCACCGCTCTGGGCCCTTCCCTGCCCAATTACATTGGCTATTGTTGTGATGAATGGCTGTGGTACAATGAACCACACAGTTCTCACACAATGGCCTATCCTAATCCCTCTTCTGGCCATGTGCTGGAGATGCTCATCTCAGTCTTACTGGGCAAACACACACCACACTCACCCTGGGTTGTAAACAGTGCAAGGGACCAAACTCCAGGACCATTGGCCCTCGACAGTCCAAGTTCTTAGTAGCTGCCCTCCATCACCTCTGCTCTGTAGGGCTGAGCAGAAATAGCTGGCTTCTCTGGAAGTCTGCAGGGAGGGGAGAGGCAGAGAAAGGAACAGCCAAGCAGTTTGAGGCTTGCGGGGCCAGTGGAGGTCAGACTGTGAGGTCCAGATCCCCCACAGCTATGTGACAGCTCCGTCCTCTGCACAGGCCAGATCCAAATCACCCTGACAGGCAGGCTTTCCACTGTCTGCAGAGACCTGGTGATGATGACGCTTGAACTGTTCCTCTCATCTCAGCTTCCCCTGGGGGGTGGGGGTGAATGAGAGAGAGACAGAGAGAGAGAGAGAGAGAGAGAGAGAGAGAGAGACAGAGAGAGAGAGACAGAGAGAGACAGAGAGAGACAGAGACAGAGAGAGACAGAGAGAGACACAGAGAGGGAGAGAGACATAGAGAGGGAGAGACAGAGTAGACAGAGAGACAGAGAGAGTGAGAGAGACAGAGATAGACAGAGGGAGGGAGGCAGATAGAGAGATTATCATATTTTTTTTTTTGTTTTTTTGGCCACATCCGGTGATGCTCAGGGGTTACTCCTGGCTCTGAGCTCAGAAATCACTCCTGGCTTGGTGGACCATATGGGACACCAGGGGATTGAACCGTGGTCCGTCCTAGGCTAGCTTACCACTCCGTGCCACCACTCTGGCTCTTACCATCTTGATAAGGGCTTCAAGTTTCTGAGTTTTACCAGGAACATGATTCAAACTAGAACCACCATTTAGTTGGCAATGAATTCTAGTGACAGACCTGGCTGCTTAGCCAGGGGCTAAGAGATTCCTGGGCCATGCCAGAGAGTTCAGCCTTCTCCCAACCCTCAGGGGAAGACTGACAAAGCCTCAGGGCTCCCTCCTTGCATTCATTTCCCAAGGAATATGGAGTTGCTGCATAGGCACCCGGTTCACAGGTGATGCCTTTTCTGTGCTGCCCTCAAAGAACTCTCTGAGCAGCTGCAGCTGCCGGTGGCTGAATGAATGAGAAATCAGAGCCCATAATGGAAGAGGCCAGCGTCCTTAGCTCTGTGCATCTGCAAAGGCTTTCAGTCCTTGTGCAGAGTTGAAAGACACCCAATTGGAGTTCACTTGAAGAATTCAAACGCTGGAGATGAAACCCTTTGGGCTTTTTTTTGGTTTGTTTGTTTTCTTAAATATCTGGCTTCCCCATTTCTACTTCAGGCCTCCCAAACCATTTTGCAAAGTGAACCAAGAGCAGTTTTCTTTTCAATAGCAACCCTTTCCCTCCAGAACAGAAAATACAAGCGCTGGGTTGATCACCATCTTAGACAGCCTAGCTGTGCGCATGCCACTGATGATGCTGGGCAATATTTAAAACAGCCTGGAGACACATCCTGCCTATCAGAGTTTCCCTAGGGGTGGGCAACACTTCCCTACGCACTGCCCTGCAAATTAAGCCACATATTGAGTTCAGATTTGCAGAGTTCCAACGTCTGTGTTCTATGCCTGGGGCCACAATTGCACTTGACTTTAATAATACACTTTTTTTTTTTTTGGTGTGGGGAGGGCCTCACCAGTCGTGCTCAGGGGGTATGTCTGGTTCTGTGCTGGGGGTTGCACTAGGCAGTACTCAGGAAACCACGTGGATACCTGTGGTTGAACCCTGCCCTTCTGCATGCAAAGTGTACACTCAGCCTGTTGTCACTAGTGCACTGGACTTAAATGATTTCCTTAGAATTCAGAAATCCTGAGGCATCAACTCAGGAGTTGGAGCTCATGTGTGCAGAGATCAAGGGCTGAGCCTCGAGCTTGCACAATCTGTCCCAGTAGACAGGAACCTTTTTCATCCCTTTCATCAGCTCTGAGCACTCTCCCACATCCTCTTTTCCTCTTATGCCTTGAGGTTCTCTCCAAACGTGTCCAACTTCTCCTTCTATGCACAGACACAACCTAGTCCATTCCCAATTGTCTAGAACTTCCTTCCCCTCAGGAGCAAGGCAGTGCTGACACACCCAAGTAGACACGGATGAATGGAGCCTCACCATTCTGGGAGTGTTTGTGTGGAGAGGGGAGAGGATTCAGGCACTGATTCCAGGAGAATCCAACCAGGTGGCCCTGCCATTCTGCATTTTCCCAGAGAATCTTCCCCTGACAAGAGTATAAACGCTGTAAAATATTGAAATTGTGGTCGGGTCATGCTTTGCTCTGTCCCTTTGCTCAAAGCTACCTTCCAGCCAAGTTTCTTGATGAGTCACCCCGACAGCGGCTATATTTAGTCTCTGCATGCTAATGTGACTATTTGTCGACAAGCACCCCAGGAGCACCTCCAGAGAGCATCCGTGTGGATCCAGTCTCCATGGAAACGGCCCAGGAAGGAGGCCTCATCTGTGGCACTTCCTGTGTGACAGAGAATCTGGAGTTGGGCTGCAATTCACAAGCCCAGTCTGGTCCCAGGTCCAGTGCTGGGAAGAGTGGGTCTGGGATGACAGGCCAAACTCTTCAAGGTCATCTCTTTTCTTCGCATGGAACCATAAACCCCTCTGCCTTATAACCTTACATCCTTTCTCATTGGTACTATGTAAACAGGAATAAAGGAGGCCCAGACCATGCTGGAGATAAATTATTTGGGGGAACAGAGAGAGAGAGAGAGAGAGAGAGAGACAGACAGACAGACAGACAGACAGACAAATGAATTGTCAGCTGTATCACTGGCCTGCCAGAGAGGAGTGAGTGGCCAGGCCCACTTCGTAGCATAGGAGGCCAGACACATGAATTCTTGGGTACAGAATTACAGAATTAGGAAAATTCTGCCCAGTCTAAACTCCTGGACCCCAAGTTGTACTCACAGATCTGCATTGCATCACACACAGTCACTCCTTCATAAACACTCTCCTCCAATAAACACTCACTGTGTCCCGACCGCAACCCAGCGGACAAAACTCTCAGTCTCCTTGCGAATGGAACATCACATGACCATCATGATGCCAGGCAGTAGACAATTTTAGATTGCAGCAGATACGCTACCAGAAAAAGAACGCTACATGAAGCCGGTCATGCCAGGGTAAGAGGAAGGTGTGAGGAGGCCCAGGTGGGAGCAGTCTGCAGCCAGAGGTACATTGAGAGCAGTCTCAATAGGACCATCTCCAATACTGAAGCCCAGCGACCCTATTGAAGACCCAACTCTACATCATACCAGGGTTTGAGCAGAGAAAAGATTTAACAGATGACAGATTCTGTCACCCACCAATAATCTCACTTTCTCCCAACATTAGATGACAAGTTGATCAAGTTGAATGTTATTTCCCAGCGCCTCTCACCCCCACCATTGTCCGACACCTCTCTCCCCTCTTGGGGATTCTCCATTCAGGAGAGGAGAGGGGTTCTGGCACCTGAACACAGGGACAGATGGCAATTTGGGGGTGGGAGGGAACCCGGTGGGTAGAGTCAGAGAGACTGTTAATTGAATAACAATGATAAGCAAGATCGCAAGATCTAAGAATTAATTAGAGGAAAAATAAAAAAAAAACCACTAATGTCAGCATAAATAGCTTTCAACTGCAAAATAATCTTACTCCCAATTTAATTGCTTATGTAATTAGAGTTAATTGTAGAGTAGAGGTTTGGTTAACATAATAAAGTGTTACTTCTTTTAAAAAAAATAGTGATTAGGTAGTTAGCCAGAATGTTTAAAAATCTTTGAGATTCCAAGAGATGGTGGAAGACCAGGCTGAAGGGGTTGGGTGTGTGGGAGTCAGAGGATGTGTGTTCTCTGCAACTCCTTCTCCAGCTCCTTTTATCTATCTATCTATCTATCTATCTATCTATCTATCTATCTATCTATCTATCTATCTATCTATCTATCTATCCATCCATCCTTTTTTGGGTTTTGGGTCACACCCGACGGTGCTCAGGGGTTACTCATGGCTCTGCACTCAGAAATCACTCCTGGCAGGCTCGACGGACCATATAGGATGCCAGGATTCCAACCACTGTCTATCCTGGGTTGGCTGCGTGCAAGGCAGACGCCCTATCAGCTGTGCTATCTCTCCGGTCCTTTCTCCAGCTCTTGTTGGGGGTGAAATAGAATATAACAAGCTCCTTTCATTTGAGGTTGGTGGGGGCATCTGAATGAGGACGGTGGCTGGTGGGCTGACTCAGTAACTGGCACAAGGCAGAAAGCCCTGCCCACCACCCCCACAAAAGGCTCTTCCACTTCCCACATGGGTTGTCCACACAGCTGGCAGGTCCAGTTCCTGTGTGCTGAAGGATTATCCTTCTCTCCCTCATCCTGTATCCATTCGCTCTTCCTCAGAGAAAGGAGCCATTCCTGTCAGTGTGGTGTTTGGGCCACTTTTTAGAAAGCTTTTGATTTCTTTTTGGTTTTGGAGCCATACCTGGTAATGCTCAGGGATTACTTGTGGTTCTGTGCTCACTCCTAGAGGAACCATATGGGATGCAGGGGATTGGACCCAAATAGGCCACATTTAAGGTAGCAAGTGCCCTACCACAGTCTTATCGCTCCAGCCCCTCATTAAAAAGCCTTTCCTTGGAAATATGCAAGCTTTTTAATATATATTTTAATTGATTGAGGTTCTGTGATTTACAATACTGTTGATGGTTTTTCAGGCACATAATTTCAATATAATATCCCTCCCCAATGTACCCACCTCTCTTCTCCAAGGATCCAAAGTAAAACTTCAAACTTTCAAACTTATCCACAATGGAATAATGACAAGGCTAAGTTCTCTCATCGTGTAGTCTTTGGTCTATTGTTGCTCCCTAAGAGAGGTCATTCTGTGTCTTCCCTTCCCCATATAGTTGACTTCACTCAGCATACTCCCCTCCAGTTCCATCCATATAGCTGCAAACGGCATGATGTATTCCTTTCCTAGAGGTGCAGAATATTCCATTCATCCATCATTGAGCATTTGGGTTGTTTTCCTATCCTGATAACTGTAGTAGTGATGAACTCCTGGCAGTCTCAGGGATAGATCTGGGTGGACTGCATATAAGGAAAACCAACCCCCCAACTGTGACATCTCTTTAACCCATCTGTTGTGAATTCTTTGAGCCAGTGGTTCCTCTGAATGAGTCTCCATGCACCTTCCAATGTTCTTTCTCTCTCATACCCTCTTGTTCATTTGACACATGCATGCCCAGGTTTGCCTGTCTCTGATCTTCACTCTGCAATGCCCTGAAAGCCACTGGACACAGACTTCTGTGTCATTTCAGGCTC
>PVKC010053994.1:0-10076 GCA_004027635.1 Crocidura indochinensis | reverse complement strand
TTTTTTTTGTGCAGAACTAATGTGCAATTAAGAAGATAAGATAATTTTTAAAAAGGGATATTATTATAAAGAAACATCATAAAGCAGTTTTAAATTTTTGCTAAAGTATATTTTCTTGATTAAAAGATATAACAGCTTTTAAATACTAGTACATATTTAAGCATGTGTGTATGTCTGTGTGTATCTGTGCAGGTGTAGGTGTAACTGCACATTAATTAGTCAAACTCTTCAATATTTAGGAGTGAGCATTGACTTAAAAGAAAGGTTGCATTTCCTTAATCTTCTATTTTTTAAATAATATCTTTATTTAAGCACCATGATTACAAACATGCCTGTAGCTGGGTTTCAGTTATAAAAAAAGATCACCATTGCAACCATCCACCATCAATGCCCCTTTGGTATTTCATGTCTGAGTTGCCTTTAAATGGTTCCTTCCTTGCCCTATTATATTTTATTATTCAATTAAACTAAATTTTGTGACAAACACCAAATTTAGAGCAAAATTATTTCCATAATATGTTCTTCACTCTCAAATAGCAAAATGTTTTTATCAAGGGTAAGAAAACCTATATTCTTTTTTTGTTCTAGTTATTATTATTACTGTTGTTGTTGTTGTTGCTGCTGCTGTTGCTGCTACTACTACTACTACTACTACTACTACTACTACTACTACTACTACTACTACTACTACTACTACTACTACTACTACTTCTACTACTATTTGGGGGCTATATCTAACTATGCCCAGGTTTTAATCCTGGAGCTTATATGTAGTGATAACTATCAAACCTAGGATGATCACATGCAAAAGCTTTATCTCCTGTGTTGTTTCTCCAACATGCTTCCACTCTTAAAACAGTATTATGAATTTTTCCAAGTTAGCAGTTAGACTAGCTAATGTATCTAAATTAGGTTTCTAGTTTGATCCTGGGCTCTCAACAATTGTTATGCATTTCTAGCTGCTTCTTTTGTATTTACCATATCAGTGAACTTTTGGTTTTGTCAAGAAGAAGCTAGGAACACACCAAAAGATTTGCACTCTGACATGTTATAATTTTCAGTGTAGTATGCAATCAGTTTTTACACTCTTATTTCTCACTTTTAGTAAGGCTGAACGCTACATTTTTGCAATGAGAAAATAGGAGTACTGTGTCAGTTTAAATCAAACTTGAAACCAGTCAAGCAGTTATTTTATCCTTTCTGGCAAAATTGCTTCACAGCCAATTAGTTTTGCTGCAAAAATATTTGTGGTTAAGAATCCATTGGGATGATCCAGACTCCAAGCACGCAGTTAAGTGCTCAGTAAGTATTGGTTTTCATAAATGAAAGGGAGAAACCATATCTTCCTATATTTATACTTTTATAAATGTGTGTAAATTAATTTAGATGAACAAATGAGAGACCTGAGTGATAGTACAGGACATTTGTCTGTGTCTTTAACCCCAAGTTAAGAGAATGGCACCCTATAAGGTCCCCGAATCTGCCATGAGTAATTCCAGAGTGTATAGTCAAGGAGGAAGCCCCAAACAATGTTGGACATAGTCCCTAAACAAGCAATCAACCAAATGAATAAATGATATTGTGATATTTTTAAAATGATCAGAAATTTCACTTTAACATTGACTAAATCCAGTAACTTTTTTCTTAAAGTCTAACTGAGCATTTCCAATGACATCCTAAAATTCTGAATCAGGTTACTTTTCCAAGGAGTCTGTAATCTGCATGCTTTATTTATTCACCTTGCTGAGAGGATAGTATATGTAACAATATATCTACCTTGACTATAATGCTTCAAATAGTTTAATTATTCTAATTTATAGATCATTGCTTTTTCAGTAAGCTTAAAACAATTGTTTTTTAAAACAAGAACTTTACAGTGGTTAGGACCTTTCAAAGGACTTTTCACAGACCTGGAAATTAAGAGCATGCTCTACTTTTTCTGATGCAAATATTTGTGAAGGAGACAGAGAAAGAAAATAACCTTTTGCCTTTTTTTTTTTTTTTTTTGCTTTGAGAAAACCTAAAAGCATTTTGTTTTCTAGAGCTCTATAAAAGTTCAGCACATAAAAGGTTAGGAGGCTGAATTTTTTTCTGTCGTGTATATCTTTGAAAAATTGGTTTATGAGGAGTCATACATCATGTAGCCAGACATATGGGAATAGTTAAAGATTAAGGTAAATAGACAAATTGAACTGCTTTAAATCATTTTCCTGGTTTCAGTTTTATGAAAGAGCTTATGAACAAAAGCTGACATTAAGCAATCACAATAGGCTCTTCTATATGTTTTAGACAGTGGTAAAGACTTTAGTGTCAGAGAGTGTTGCATCACTGATAGTTACATCAATTTGATTGGTGTCCAGATTTCAAAAATGTTACCTTGTCAAACCATAACCTTTTCTAAGTCTTTCATTTGTCATTGTTTTGTAGATTATATCATTTATTTTACATTACCTGTATCAGAAAGCATGGATCATGGATTATAAGATTTTTTTTTATTATATATTGGTTGGTCTTTTTTTTTTAAATAAAATTGATACTGCAGGCATTTGTGTTCAAAGGGGATTAATCAAATATTTTGGAAAGAAGTTTGATCTCATGTAACAAACATAATTGTAACTTCACCTAAGGAAACCTTTGATCCCATTTTTACTAAAAAATCAAAGTAAAAAGATATTTTCAGAACCATTAGGATAACATTTTAAATAAATTGAATAAATACATAGAATCTTTCCAGGGTACCTAATACATGAATTGCCTGTGGAGAGAAGCTGGCAATAGACTTGAAGGGGAGTACCAGGAATTTGCCCAGTGACATGGTGACAAGCTCCTACTCTTATGAGAAGTGATATGGGATCTTTAATGTCCACAGAGGAGAGTAAGAATTTAAGATTTTGTGATCTCATTTGAAAGACCCCTACATAGTAAACTGCATGGAACTCACTTCATCTACCTCAGAAAGAAGAGAAGGCTTTGTAGCTCCTAAACCTATAAACTAAGAAATGGTGAGAACATATGCCTTCATAGCCAGGCAGCACCAGTCCCCTTCTTAAAAAATAATAAAAAAAAATAACAAGCTCTATGATCATCAAGTTGATGTAGATAAAAATCCATTAACTTTTCATCATTATCACAGCTCTTGTATCAAAGTGCAGGCATTCGTGAGGCTACCTCACCTCCTTTGGTAGCTGTGCAAAGGGAGAGATAAAGATCTTTTACATACTTCTTTGTTAGCTTACCTTTTATAGTGTATGTGCTGAATTTATATGGTAAAAATGTAATTTAATAAGACTACAAATATTTGCACAGGTATGAGACCGACTTATAAGATATTCAGCTTACAAGGATTCAGACATTTTGAGTCTTATGTTAAGAGAAAGTAAATTCTAGAAAATGTTGACCAAGTTTTTTGCAGAGCTTGACCTAATACTAGAAAAGATAATTTGTATCCTTATGCATAGACTATATAAAGACAGATGTATAGTGGGTACTTTGTGAATGCTAGATTTTTAAACTTCTTTTAGACTATTCAATTGCCATGAAAATTTTGTATTACATAAAAAATAATGTAAAATTATTGTAAAATAATGTAAAATGTCAATGTATGACTTCCTCTATAAGAAATATGGATATAAAGGAGGAAAGGCTAACATCTAGACTTTGATAAAATTATGAATATTTTGGTGGCTGAAATATGTCAAGTATAGGGTGTCTCTTGTAATTTTTTTCTCAGTCTCATAACATGTCTCCACTAACAGATATACAAAATAGTTTTGCATCACTTAAAGATTTTCTTTTTAGTTCAGGTTAATTAAGTGACTCTTATAGTAATACTTTATGCCTAAATTAAATATTTCTATAAATTTGCTATTTCTAGTTTATTTACTAGATATTTAATAATCAGTCTGGAATTAATATATTCATTATGTAAAATTGAAAACACAAATCTTCCCTGTATATATTTTTTGACCACAAATCTTTATTTCAAAATATATATAGTTATATTTAAATATATATAAATATTGAATATATTTCAAATATAAATTGTTATATTTGAAAATATAGATATTTTCAAATATAAATATGTATTTCAAATATAAATGTATTTCAGATATAACTAATCTTATGCTGATATTCGTTCCATTTTCCAGCAGATCCGTTTAGCTGTCTTTACTCAAGAATATAATGGGATTTATTTATAAAATGATAAATTTAAAACTAAGGGATAAAAGATAGGTAACCATTTTATGGGACTGCATTTTCTTGTTACTCTTAAAATTAAAGACTTGGATTCAGATATATTCTCTTTCAACTGTTCCTGGAAGAAATGTAAGATTGATATTTCATTATGCATTACTGTTGAATGTAAAACAACTTTTCTATTTAAAGGGTTGTCATTAGGGTTCTCATAGATATCACAGCAATTTAAGCAATTAAGCTTGTTCCGAAATATCCATAAAACTTGACAATGCAATACTCTAATAAAGTTAATGCACTATCCTAACTTAGAAAATCTTAGATCACTTAAGGCTTTTCTGAAATGATTTATTACAGAATATTTAAACATTTTTAAGTTTAAGGGCACATTTAGGTCAATTGTAATGATGGATATGTTTTTTAAAAGTTTTTTGATTTTGGCTATAAAGAGGTGTTAAGTAGTTGGAACTGCATACAAATGGTCTTCCACCTTCCTCGGGGCACTTCAAGAATGTGGGCACTAGAGGGAGCTGTTGGAACTGATACTAACAATGAGACACCCAAAGGTGGTCTTTTAAAATCAGTACCATCAAGATTTTAAAATTTTTCTAATGAAGTACTCTTTCATTATAAATTTTAAATATTGGACTCTGAATGTCATCAGCACAGATCTTAAAAAATCATAAAATCTGTAATTAAAGCGAAAAGCTCTGTAACTTGACAATTATTTGTTGTTGAGAGAAAAATCAAGATTTTTTTTTTCTCCTCTCCACCAAATACTTCCCCAAGTCTTTCTTCAAGATATATAGGGTTAGTAAAATTCTTTTTTTTTTTTTGATAAATGGCAAGGGAAGCGTGCATGTCATGAACATTTTCTTTGGACTTTAAATGCACATAGACACAAAGTTGCTTCTTAAATGAGTCAAGAGACTGCAGACCCAACTTTTCTCAGTGTTTGCGAGACATTGTGGGCATTCAAGGATGCTTGCACACGAGGCTCTGCCATCTTCATGTCGAATATGTTGCTTTCTATGAAAATTGAAGAATCCTCTCCTACCTCCACCCCCATCTCTAGGTTGTTATTTATAAAGGCGTCATTGCAGTTGCCTTTCTTAGACCTTCCCTGCAGGCATGATCAGACTTAAGCAGGCAGCTATTTCCCTTTAATTTTCCACAGCAAGCCAGTAATGCTTATGATTATTGTGAAGTCAGGAAAAGTTTAGTTTCATCAAGTGACATGTAGTGAGACAATTAGTTACTTAAGCACTTCTCATAAAATGTTCCACCATGGAACCGAGTTTGTCAGATGCAGCTAAATATTAGCATGTCATATTAAACACAAGAGTAAAACTGCCTCGTGGAAAGCACAGCTGACAGCTCTCAACATGAGCTGAATGATCACGCTCAATTGTAATCGATTCTGTAAGTACTGAACACAAACCCCCAGGCAATTGAAGAAAATAGGATGATGAAGGACTGCAAACTAATATGTTACACATCTTCATTGATTAGACATTGATTAACCATTATTTTCCTGAATGACAAACAGCTAGTGGTAAAGTAGCCGAGGCTTGTGATTTATTTACATCGTAGACAGAGATGACTTCTTTATTCAGCTGATGGGGAACCGATGCTAAACCAGAAGACAGCCATAGTTTGAAAATCCACCTATTTTTCTTTCTCCTTTTCTTTTTAAAATCCTCTCAGGCAGTCTTAGATTTTGGCATGCTTATTTAGAACGAATTTAACTAGACTGAAAAATAATGGGCCACTTTCCAAAATATAAAATTTGTACCTAAGGTATAACTACATTTAAAGGGAAGATCATTTTATAGAGTTGATATTTACAAGCATATTGATCAATGTTTATTGAACTTTTAATTTAATTCTCTCTTTTCAGCAGTGACTTATCGGTAATCATGCACACTTACTGAATGAACAAAATAAGAGTTTGTATCCTGTGTTCTTGGCTTATTTATATCTGAAACACATCGCTTTAGGGCAGTGTGACTATGTGAATCTGGTGAGATATGATGCAAGGAGTTATTATTTTACTATTTGGATAATTTTTAGTTCACATGAAACTGGGAGTATAATAAACCATCTTGGATTTCTGAGTTAATGCAACTATATAGTGAATCTTTTTAAATTTTGATATATATTAGTGTGTCCAATAGAAAATTTTACTTTGGAATTTCAGGCAGTCTCTTTTCTGTTACAGTGAAGAAAAAAAAGCAATTTGAAATGAACTGCATTAGCACTGTTAGAACCAAAATATAAGAAGACTAGAATTTTGGGACTTTCTAGAGCATCCATACACATTTTAAATATTTGTGGGCAGCATTGTTTCTAGTGGGAATAATTAAGATACTTATCATAATAGTCATGATAAAGACTTTTGATGTTCAAGAAAACATAATTTGCTTCTCCATTGAAACTTGATTATAAATTACCACTAATTAATGTTCACTTAAGTGTTACTAATGTGATATATCTAGTTACCAAAAGGGTAACAGTAGAAAATTTGTTCTGTGAAGCTATATGAATTTAAAGTAATGATTACAGTGTCATTTTAAAAAGCTAAAAAATTCATTATCATTTCCAGTATTACAAGTCAATTTTAACATTTATACTACTTAGACAATGACTAATTTACCATATTACTTTGATTAATATTGAGATATATTCAACTTCACCCTTATTAGCTATTGAATATATATTTGTGAAATTTCATTGTCTTTTGTCCTTTAATATAATTCTAAGTTGGTTTAATAAATCAACTGTTCCTAATGAACATTATCAACTTTATGAAAATAAATATGCAAAATGCTTTCTCTAAGCAACTTTGATTAGTCTCTTATGAGACAATGAGTTTTTGCATACAGGTATGTAGAAATTCAAAACTTTTAATTAAAGATTTATTCTTTAGCTCCAGATTTGAATCAGGGATAAAAAATATATAGAGTTGACATCTGTTTTTTTTTAATTTTTTTTTATTTTGGGGGACAGCACCTAGCGGTGCTTAAGGATTGCTCCTGACTCTGCACTCAGAAATTGCTCCTGGCAGACTCAGGCGACCATATGGGATACTGGGAATCAAACCTGGACCCATCCAAATAGTCCATGTGCAAGGCAAATGCCCTACCACTGTGTATCACTCTGACCGACTTCTGTGTTTTTAATGAAAATAATTAGAAACCTATCATTTTGTTAAAGAAATCCTTTTACACTTGAAAAGAAATAGACCTGTTAAGTTAAAAAAAAAAGAATGCTATGGAGTTGGGGTACCATTTATGCTCAAACTTTTACAAAGAAAATCAGCTTGATTTATTGGTTGCCTGAGTTACAAGTACATGAGTGGATCCAGGATAATTATAAATCAACTTAGTATTACTTCTGAGGACTATGTTTCCCTTATCTTTATGTTGTGCTTAGAACTTAGTGAAGGGAAAATGTTGATTGGCTAGTGGAGCATGAAGAAAGAACAAATGAAAAACCATTCAACAGTCATCTCCCAGAGGGAGCTCAGAACTCCACACAGTAATCTAATAGTATGTTGTTTCTTTGTCCATGCATGTGCTGGTCAAAGCACCACTGCAGGCATCTGTGTGTGAATTTGAAAATCATAAATCTGGAATTACATTGAAGCAATATTTGACATAGCAAGATATTCGCACATTGATAATGGGATATTAATTTCCTTTTGGGAAAATAAAAGTCACTTCCTTCAATATTAGCTGATATTTCTTTAGATGTTTGTGAGTATGTGTGTGTGTGTGTGTGTGTGTGTGTGTGTGTGTGTACACAGAGGGTTCTGTGGAGCTGAGTATGCTTCAGTTTCTTCAAGCATATTTAATATCTTTAAATTTTTAAATGAAAATGTAGCTGTCAATTTTAAACTAATTTGGATGGACAGCAATAAAATGCAAACCTCACTTCAAATTAGAATTTTCAGTGAGGATTTCTAATGGAAAGTAATTGCTGACAATAGGAAATGACAAATTACTAATTACTTAGTTCAATTAGACTTTTGTGCCTTTGGTCCTAAGTGGCAAGCATACAGCAAATCTTGCACTTTTATAACAATTAATGACACTAAAACTATTTAAACTGCCAACAGATGTGAATAAGAAGACATGAATTGAAACTTACTTAATTTACATACTATCCCTATTTTCTATCAAGTAAATGGTGTTTAATTTTTATGTTACAATTAAATATTACTGGTACATTGCAATTTTCACAGAACTTCATAGGGCAAAATATCACTGTTCAGAAGCCGGTCAGTGTTAATGCTTCTTTTTCTCTTATCACAGCAGTATTTCTCTTTAAAAGATTCTAAGAGTATGAATTTCTATCTATACTGTATTCGTGTCTATCCATCAGTGTTAATTAAATAAAAGCATATCTACATTTTTGCTTTTATTCTTTTTTACTTTTATTCATCTTTAATTTCCTAATGATATATTTAGAATGCATATATGTCTTACTTCCCATAATCCCCTAAGGCTATTTTAGGCGTGGTTGTGAGAAGGTTTTATTTAGAAGTTCAATTCCATTAACTGTCTCTGTATCATTAACTTCTGACTGTAATGTACAAAGATATAATTTGGCATTCATAGTGCGGTCATATTTGAAAATTTTGACTTTGAAGATAAGAAATTAAAATATCTCCACTTATAATCAAAAAACTTATTTTTCTTTAAGTCAGCAGCTCAGTGGAACTATCATATATAAATGTGGAGTTAAAAAGAAAGACAGGAATTGAATTATGTTTGTAATGAAACATTTTCTATAAATACTGTAAAATTTCTTTACAAAGCATATAAAATTTGCAAAATAAAAAAACAAACCACTGATTATCATTTAGGCAAATTCACAAGTGTTTTGAGTTTACACAGCAAAAAAAAAATAATTTTGCAAACTAAAGTAGCCATAAAAATAAACATAAAAGGATATCAGAAACATAAAATATTGGTAAAATTAAGTGATTTTTACATCACTACATATATGAGAAAAAAAAGTGATTCCTGTGGAGAGACCCAAACTAACATTTATATTTCACACTGGGAGTTTCTTTAGCCCAGAGGACTTCCGATATGTTGCTAAGACCTCAGATGTCAAAACTTGATCATCTTCCCCCAGTGTTTTGAACAAAACTGCAAACATTTTTCCGAATAAAATATGTTTGCATACTTATACCTACAGTTGAAAATCTCTTGCATTCTGGGTCAAATTGCTATTGAGAATTAATTGTAACTGAGTGAACATAAGTTTTTATAGCCTAATTCTGTAAAGGGAAAGAATATTTCCCTTTAAATATTAAATATTTCCCTTTAAATATCCCTGTAAATATTTCTTCTTCTATCCTAAGAATCCAAGGTGCAGCAAATCGGAGGTCCTTAAAAATTAAGAGCAGACAGATGACAAGTGCTTTCTCCAAGATATTTGCTTGAATTCTGCAGTCCTTTTCCTATTCTGAGATTCTTGCAATTATGCTATTGTTTAGTGCCAATACTGTAAAACTAGATCCAAATAACCAAAGGTGGTTTTCGGACAAACCTCTGTTGGTTGTTTTACCACAGCTGTGGTTTTCTATTCTCATGAGCCCTGTGAACTTTAAGGGCTAGAAATATAACAGAGCATAGCAGATAATAGAGGAAAAAGGAAAAGCTTAGGCAGGGGGTAGGAGGCCTGGGCAGGGACAGAGGAAAGAAAGACTTTCACAAATCACAAGAAAAAAATGGCACTGGCATTGTGCCTAAAAAAAGATAAGGTGGAAAAGAGGCAAGAGCAGTGATACACTTAGCAAGTATATTTAGAGCAAGAAAGATAGGGAAAAAATAAGTGGCCTAATTAGGAAAGAGGGACAGGGAAGGTGT